>JAUCMR010000071.1:1210873-1222869 GCA_032357425.1 Enteromius argenteus
TTGACAGATGGTAGGTTTAGGGGCAGGGGTTGGGTTATGTGCTCATAAATGTGTAAATAATATCATTTAAATAAAACTGTTTTGACTGTTTACATTGAAAAATCACACCCCTACATATATGCAATAATGCCATTGTCTTTACCCAATATATCTTTTACTTATGACGATAAAATAAAAAAATTAGGTAACACTGTATTTCGATGGTCCCTTTTGAACAATCTTTTGACAATAAGTAGCTTTGCACCTACATGTCAACTAACTCTCATTAGAATATTAGTACACTCTCTAATTAATATCTGCTAACTCTTTATTGTGATGGTCTCCCAAAAGACGCTCTACTGACTATAAGTAACTTTGCAAGTACATATCAACCTATTCTAACCCTAATCCTACCAGTCTACTAATACTCTGCTAGCACTCTATTGAGAGTTAGTAGATATGTAGGTGCAACGTTACTTAGAATCAACAGAATATGTTAAAGGGACCATCAAAATAAAGTGAAACCATATGTTTTATGCTAGGTACAAAATTAGCTAATTTCAAGACAAAAACGTCTAAAACATTGTATTTGTTTATTAAAAAACAATAATTGTGCATAAAAATGCATGCAAATCATTCAAATTCATATCCAAGACTGTACAAATTCTGCTTAGCATTATATGCAAAACATATATATTTATATATATATATATATATAAATCAGGCATTACAAACAAATTGGCACTGAAAGGATTAAAATCCTGAAAATTAACACATTTTTGGTAATTATGATCAGGACTGAAAGAACAAAAAAATCTCTGATCTGTAAGTAACTTTTTTTAAGTGGACTCAAATGGAGGGTTAATTTTATATCTCAGACACTGGTGTCTGTTACATTTTGGCTGCCACTTCTTTGTCTCGTGTGTTTGCTGAAATCACTGTAACACATTATGATAAATCTGTGCCGATGGATCAAATGCGGGTCGATGTTATCGGTCCCTGTGGAGGCCCGAGCGCTGGGCCCTACTCAACAGTAATGGCCCTACACCAAGATGGCGGACAGCGATTGATATCTTTAGCGATGTGATGGCTGGCAGACATTAGACTTTTTTTCTCTGTCTTTCTCTCGGTGTGTATAGATCGGTCCGGCCCGCTGCGGCTTGCCATATGCACGGGAATGTAATGACGGCAGGTGCGATCGCAGAGGTGAATTTCTGCACACTCCAATGTGATTTCCCCTGAGCGGCCGTCGCTCTCGGTGGACGTGTATATGAAAATCTCGCCGTGAGAAACTGCTGTTAGTGGTTAATCAATATGATGCAGCTGCAGCAGCTGAGATGTGGTCAGAACACAATCATCCTCTAATCTCATTCTACTCACATCCTGAAGGGAAAAATTACCAACAACAAGCCATATGTTAAAAACACAGACAATTAATGGTGTTTAACCTCAGCACCTGAAATGCTACTGGAATCTAGCAGATTTCTCTGAGATGTGCTGCTGTGGTCAGGACAGATGAGGAGTGTTTGGGGTGTATCCTCTGGGAATCCCTTTGGATTGAAACTTCTGTGACTTCTGTGTCTCACACTCAAACATGACGCACTGCAATCAAGAGATGTCCAAAGAAGCATTTATAGATGCTGTTTTACATCACATCTTGATACTGTTAAACCTGGGTTATCCTAACCCTGGGTAAATGGAATCCTGGGTTATCTGTAATCACGTTTCACACTACTCATACTAAACCTGGGGTTAAATCTTAATCCTGGGTTTTCATTAACCAATGTTTCACACTGTACATTCCTAAACCCCGGGTTAATGTTCTTATTTGCATATTTGCAAATAGCATAACCCAGGGGAGAATGTGGTGCTAGCACCGCTTTCAAATTACAGGTGTGAAATGTGACTTTTTACCCCGGGGTTAAAAGAGATACACAGGTTTTTTTATGAGAACCATTAATGACACAAATGAATAAAAATTACTCCACTCAATTCATTTAAATTTATCTGTCTATCCATCCATCTTATTTATAGAACAATATAGATAGATAGATAGATAGAATGAAAGAACGATATATATAGACAGAATGATAGAATGATAGATAGATAGATAGATAGAACAATAGTACGATGGAACAAAAGATAGAATGAAAGAACGATAGAACGATAGATGATAGATAGATAGATAGATGATAGATAGACAGATAGATAGATAGATAGAACAAAAGACAGAATGAAAGAACGATAGAACGATAGATAGATAGATAGATAGATCGATAGATAGATAGAACAATAGTGCGATGGAACAAAAGATAGAATGAAAGAACGATAGAACGATAGATGATAGATAGATAGATAAATAGATAGATAGATAGATAGATAGATAGATAGATAGATAGATAGATAGATAGATAGAACAAAAGATAGAATGAAAGAACGATAGAACGATAGATGATAGATGATAGATAGATAGATAAATAGATAGATAGATAGATAGATAGATAGATAGTACGATAGAACAATAGATAGAATGACAGAATGATAGAGAGATAGAACGATAGATAGAACGATAGATAGATAGATAGACAGATAGATAACACTCTTTCAGTCTCTCTTTTGTCCGTTCAGCCTCTCTCTTTCCCCTCTTTTACCATCATCTGTAGTTCCTCGGTAAAGCCTCTGTTCTCGTCAATTATTCATCACATTCAGAGCAGGACACAAACACTACAGATCTCTCTCTCTCTCTCTCTCTCTCTCTCTGATGAAACACAGCCCATCAGGCTTGAATCTGATCTGGTGTTTTGTCTCAGTAATGTCTCGTGTGACTCCATCACCTGAGTGTTTTCTCTTCAGCAGATGGAGCTCCATTCAGAGAGATTAATGCTTCTGCGGAGGGTTTGAGCCCCTCAGAGTCTCCACCGGCCCGCATATGCTTGTGTACTTGTGTGTGTGTGTGTGTGTGTGTGTGTGTGTGCACACGAGAACAGCAGGGGACAGAGAGCCCAAGGTGTCGCCCTCAAACTGAACATCTGTTTCCTGAATAAATATTCTAATGAGGAGCGAATGCACTCAATTCCCATACTGCACTGCAGTGCTGCGGGCTCCCCAGGGACAGCCGGAGAGACAGGTAACAGTGCACACCTGTACACCCTTCACCTCTGTCTCTCTCTCTCTACAGCCTCAGTGAGATTATTTCACTGCGATCAACGAAAAGCTTGACCTGCCGGGAGCTGGACACTGTTTTCCACATGTTCGAATAATAAAGTGATGAAAAAAGTCTGGGAATGATATTTAGTGATCAAAACGTGACACAAATCAAAATGCTCTCATATTAGAGCTTCTTCTGCATCCATATTTCATATTTCTGAAACATCATTAAAGCATTCAAAACCTCAGCTCTAAACTGATGGATCAATAATGATGTTAAACACAGTTGGTTTTCTTACAAACCTTCCTTGATCGACTTTTGCCTTAAACTTAACTTATGTATTGATTAGATGAGAAAAACAAACAACAAATATTTCAATTAATTTATAATCAGTATGGAGAGCTTTAGAGGTATCATCACATCTCTAAAACTAACTATGAGCAATAATGGCGATGTTGCTAAAAAAAAAAGAGTTAAAACTCTAACTAGAATATATCAGAATAATTCAGATAAAGTGCATCCTGAAACTCTAGTGAAGAGGAAGAAAAAGGATTTGGATCAAAAAACAACATGTGAATATGTGTGTGGCTTGTGTTTTCATTCCATCAATGCAATTAAAATCAATAAACTTAATCAATAAAGCTTTGTGTGAAAGCCAAATGTTTTTAAAATAATGATCAATCCATCATTTGGTAGTCTAAATGTAAAAGGCTTTGATTGTGAAGTGCAGATCATTACAGAGTGAGCTGTATTTTGAGACGACAATGCATTTCAGAAAAAGGAATTTTAGATTTTCGGAGGAAAATGTGAGTGCTGCAGGAAATATAAAAAAAGTGCTGTGAACAAGGTGCATCTGATCATGATTTGAGGAATCAAATACTGCAGGACGACACAAAAACACACTTAACTTAAATTTTATTCACAAACATAAATAGTGAGCAATACTAGTGATACTTGACTTCAACACCACTAAATAATGTTGTATAGTATCTAAAATGCTGAATGCATAGTTCATCTACACATACACACACACAATCTCCCCCATTCTGAGTCTGAATGAAAGAGCTGATCTGCAGCGAAGAGTGTGAGGGACTCGCTGGGTCAGATCTGTGTGCAGGATTTACAGAAAAACCCTGTTAAACACACAGACCATAAAAACCAGCCCAGAGCCTAAATGCTACACACGCTATAAAAACAGTGCAGAAGGTTTGCGGAACAATTCTGCTGATTCACACACACACACACACACAATCTCCAAGAGTTCAGAGCTCTCATGAACACATCCCACTGGACAAGTCTACTGCCAAACGAACACAATAACTAACACATCTAAATACAATGACTCTATTGAGCTCAGAGGTGGAACACACTCTTGGATGAATGAGAAATCATTCTGTATCTCTTCATTAGTTTCTCCTAAACAGCAAAGAGATGAAAGGAGAGCTTAACAATAAAACTGCTTTACGATGCCATAGAAAAACCTTTTTGTTTAGATGGTTGCTTTTAAACATCAGAAGAACCTTTCTTCTTCACAAAAGGTTCTTTGTGGCAGAATAAGGTTCTTCAGATTAAACAAAGGTAAGAAAGAGACGGTCCTTTAAAGAACCTTTGACTGAATGGTTCTTTGTGGAACCAAAAATGGTTCTTCTGTGGCATCGCTGTGAAGAACCTTTGAAGCACCTTTATTTTTGTACGTGAACAGAGACATTTGCTGAGCTTTTGCAATTTCTCTATTCTCACATACATCTATTCTAAAGTTAAAGAAAAGATTAATGTTCATATATAGAACAGAATAACAAATAAAACATCTACAGTATAGAACAGAAAAACCACATAGGAGATCTCAATAAGGTCTCAGATGTTTCTCCAAGACATCAAATGGAGTCACCTGCTTCACAGATCTCCCCTGTCTCCTCCAGAGTTTCACAAGAGATCTTAAAGTTTATTTCTTCTAATTTAATGCTGATACAAAGAAACATACCTGATTCCCTGAGAACAGAACAGAAACGCTAACTAAAATATGACATTTGAGATCTTAATGATGTCTTAAATGTTTCTCCAAGACATCAGTGGGACTGAAAAAGACTCTACTTTGGAGTTTCAGTAGACAGTTATTTTGATTGTAGAAGAAATATCTAAGATAACGCTGAAACACTCTTAAATGTTTCTCCAAGACATCAATGAGCTGAAGATCAAATGGAGTCAGCCATGTTTTGAGGAGAAACATGGGACAATGCTGATGCCAAGTTTCCTGAGCAATGTAAGAGCAATCTCTGAGCAATCATACCTTCCTTAATCACCTTTAGAAAAGAAAAATCACGTGGAAAATGGAGAAAAACGGAGTAGCCTCCTTCACACATTTCATGTATAGTTTCAAAAGAAATCTCTATAACTCCCAAACTCCGCAAACAAAAGTCAAAGACCTCAAAATGAACTCAAACAAATGATTTAATACACTGGACTCTTACTGGATTACTAGTTTATGTCGAATTGTAGGCAAAGTTGAAGTCTCCCGAGCACTACACAAGCCTCTTCTGAGCAATACCTCCTGTCCGGAGCGGTAGAGAAGCAAGTAGTTCACAGTCGACCAAACACGAGTGTATCGCAGCCATGCAGCACATGCCACGCTTTTCATACTCACCCAAAAGTACATCATCATTTCAGCCGCAAAAACCCTCTACAGATCTGTCTCTCTCTGGAGTTCAGAACAGCTGGGTTCTCCTCCCGTCTCCTCCACACTTGTCTCCTCACGTCTCTTCCTCTCCGGACTTTTCTGAGGTTTGGAGGTTTTCTCAGGAAACACCTGGAGAAGCGATGTCGGGGTGCCTGATACTCTTTTACTCCTTCCTTTGCTCTCGTCTCACAGCAGCTTTACTTTAAGACTGAGTCTGAACCAGGATAACAGCAGCCTCCAGCGGGGAGAGAGAGAGAGCGAGAGTGAGCGAGTGAGGGAGTTTTCTCTGATGACAGTATTGATGGCGGATGTGAGCGAACGGGCTCTACCCACAATCCTCTCAAGATGCGCCATACGAAACCCGACAAACGCCACAAACAAACTACATGAAACACAGGAGAACATAGAAAGACAGAGCCGTGTTGCTTTCTCCGTCATATACAGTATGCCATTAAAACATGGAACTGTAATCTGTCTTTCTTACATGTGCTGGGAACCACCACTTATGGCTCATATTTCACAATAAAAAAAAAGAAGAAAAAAAAAAACTTATTTTGCGAGACAATAATTTTAGTCTATTAAAGGCATGATTATGAATGTTTATGACATTTAATAAAAAAAAATACAAATTTTATTTTATTTTCGAAAATGTCCTTTATATATAAATGCACTCCCATTACTGCAATGTAAACAAAAAATTATTTTGCAGGCAAGTTAATTTTTTATTGCATCATGACATTAATCAGACCAATTAGTTAAATATTTACCATTTTTGGCATTATGAATGAATGAATGAATGAATGAATGTATGTTTTCCATTACTATAATGTGAAAGAAAAAAAAAAAAAAAACAATTGCAAGAAAATTCATCTAAGAGCCATTACATTTTTTTTTCCCAACATGATCTTATCAAGACAACATTTAATGCAAATTTGTATATATATATATATATATATATATATATATATAAAGAAAACTAACTTCATGTTTCTGAATCGAAAAATTATTTTTAAGACTATTAAGAATATTTAAAGTAATTTTTCATTGATTGTTATGCAGAAATATGTATATAAACAATATGTGAATAAAATATTTGAATAAGAAGTATTTATGCTTAATTCTGAAAAACTGTGCTGTAATAAAAGATAATAAAAAAGATAATAATAATAAAAAATGAATAAATCATTACAATGAAGATAATCTAATAAGAGACACCTTTTAAAATAATCGTAAAAGTAAAAAGCAAAACTGCAAGACAAGACATAGAAAGTTTGCATTGAATTGTGTTTAAATGTCACAATGCAAAAAAGAAAAAAAATCCTAACAGTCTCTAAAAGAGGCTGTACTTTATTAATAATGTTTTTTTTTTTTTCCTTTTAGATTGTTGGGATGAAATGTGACCTACATGTGTTATCATACGGATTGGCCCTGAAGTCAGTTCAATCCCCTTCTATAAAGAGAAACGGAGAGCGAGTGAGTGAGAAGTACATGAGCAGACGCTGTAGTATCACTGCTGCGTCAGCACATCTTAAAAACAGGTCATCAATATCTGCCTGCAGGACACACTTTCAAAATGAACCCGACAAACCACAGAGAGAGAGAGAAATGCTGGCCGTCTCCTCATACACACACACACACTAATATCATCTTACTTTTTCACTGCTCGTCTTCTCCAAGCCATTCGCTCATTTAATTGGATTTTTATCTGTGGTCATTTTTTTCTCTCTAGTCTCTCTTAGACCTCTGAGGAATATTATTAGAAATGATAATTAGACTACAAGAGGAAAAAACACACATGTAACAGGATACATTCAGTCCAGATCTGCACTCGTCTCGGTTTATCTCTCTCTCTTTCTCTGTCTCACTGCTGCTGTGAATAAGATAAATTAACATGTTGTTTTCTGTGTTTAGTAGAGCTGAAGGATTTACAGTGATCTGACTGAAGATTAGTCTGATAATAACCCTGATTCTGATTCTCTGAAACTAACATCAGTATTAATCTTTGGATCTAGACGGATTCTATTATTCTAGATGCCAGTTTTACACACTGGAGCTACTTTGATTTTTATTTGATTCTCTATTCGCGTCTATTCGAATCTCCAACACCAGTTTGATTCATAGTTTTATTGTTTTAAGGCCAATTTACACTGCATAGACAAATGGCAACAAACTCCAACAAACAAGTTGGCTAAAGTTTAATCTCATGAAAAATAACAGTCATGTTCACAACTCAAACTCCAACCAACACCAACCAACACCTAACAGGGGTAACACACCGATCCAACAAACTCCAACAGACTAGTTTGTTGGAGTTTGTCTGTGCGGTGTGAATTGGCCTTTACCCTAGTTTGATTGTCTGAATCTGATTCCTCTCTGACTATAGTTTGATTCTGTAATTAAATGAACTGATTCACTAATCTGAATCTCCCATACCAGTCAGAATCACTGACTCAAGTGAGATACGAAAATTCTTCAACACTAGTTTGATTCTCTGTGTCTGGTTTGATTATCTGAAACTATGAACTAAAATCACAAGTCCGATTCTCTGCCACATCTTTGATTCTCTGAAGTGTCTGATTCAAACAGAACAATAAAAGCAGTGACGCTGCATGAGCAGAACACAAGCTCCGATGCCGATCACATGAACACTGACTGCTGGAGAGTCATTTGCTCAGGTCTCTTCACAATCACCTGCTGCAACGTTACGAATCACACCTGTTGTTTCTCTCAGGCTCGACAAACAGCATCTCAAATACATCACAACACACACCATCACATTAGAGCGAATGCGACACACCTGCTCCGACACACACATGCACACATACACACACCGGCTCTCAGACCGTGACTGAACGTTGAGAGAAGAGTGATGTCATGCAGTCAAGCACAAATACACCTGTTTATATTAATCATAATCACACAAACAAACCACACTAGATCAACACACACAGAGTGTGTCTCTCACCCGAGTGCTGATGAGAGGAAGTCACACACACCACCTGACCTCAAAACACACACAGACGTGACCACAAACACTCAGCTGTACTGTATTCAAACATTCTCTCTGTCCGTGAAGTTTCTCCTAAAATCCTTCTCATTCTTGTCATTTCTCTCTCTATATAAAAGTTTCACACTGACTTTATGGCTTCTGGTAACACATCCAGGTTAAATTTCAACCCAAAATGTGCAGGAAAAACACAAAAGTATTATTAAAATAAAGTCTATTTTTGAGACCAATTAAAAAAAACAATTGCACTGATTTTTCCATGCACATTTTCACACAAATTCTCATTACTTTAACACATCTAAATAAACGTTTTTTTGTAATTTCAATTATTTTCCAAAGGTGATTCTCAGATTTTCATTCTTTTAATCAAGTTATTTTTAATGCTTTTATTAACTTTGTAACTGTTTTTTTGACTACAGTTGGCATAGAGGCAATACAACCATGATCCATAAAAGCTTATAAATTAATTAAATACTTTTGCTGTTGTTATTAATGCATTCATTAATTCATTCTGCATATATATCAGGTTAATAATGGTTTCTCCAAAGCCACACAGAAGCCTGTGCAAATGATTAGATTTCAAGACAAATATCACCAGGACAAATGATGACACACAAAATGTCCTTATGATATTTTACTCTATTAGTGAGCACATTTAGCCTTCATGAGTGTACACACACTAACACACACATACACAGAGAAACACACGCTTGTGTCGACAGCACATACATTATTTAAGAGCAAAACGGCCATTGCAGAGGTGCTGCTGCCATTTGCCAAGAGTCACCATGTCTGTTACACCACAAACACACACACACACACACATCCTCATCAAGTGTTTTTTTCAAGTGGAAAAAAAACAACAACACTAATAATAATATTTGTAAATGAACAAAAAATATAGTTTTTCTGCTTCAAAATTGTACTTTCAATTCAATGTATTACTTGCATTTTCTTCGTAGTTATTTGTGAAAAAGACAACAACCCTATGTCCAAATTGTTCAGTGCACTATAATTTCAGCATGCAAACTCCATCAATACATGTAATATATAATGAATACATGAACGGATGAACCACAGACAGAAACACCAGCGAGTGATTCAGTCACACTGACTGCTGCACACTGCTCTGCTGCTGCTGTTATTTCTGTGTTCTGCTCCAGTCCTGGGTTTGAGGTAGGTTTTGAGACGCTTGTGTCGTGTCATGTGATGCATGTCTCTAGCTTTTTGTCTCTTTCCACAGACTCCACAACCTCCTGCACGGACTGCATCAAATATTAACACTGCGATTAAACACTACACAGAGAGAGGGAGACTTTCGATGCTTGTAGTTGCCGCAGTGTGTGTGTGTGTGTGTGTGTGTGCACACATTTGGCTGGAGCTCACTAATCACTTAGGGCAATGCTGACCTCCAGTGCTACCACACACACACACGCACACACACAGAAGGTGCAACAGATCAGGTCTTGAAAAACAGACTGATGCTTTGTGAAAATACAAACTTTCTATTTTCCTGTCAGTCCATAATAATGCAAAAGTGGACTGTTTGACATCTTGAATAAGTTACGACTACTGATTTTATCTGTGCTTTTTATATTAAATAATATACACTATTAAAAAAAATAAAAATAATTATATATATATATATAATTTTTTTTATTATATATAATTATATAATTAAATGCATATTTGATTAATTAAAAAAAACATGAAAATACAGACACAGATAATTAAATAAAATGAATGATGAACTCCTGGAAATTAAGAAACTCTGGTCAACGTGCAAAGAATTATCCACTGAGAGTCAGAAAATGAAGTGATTTATCATCATATTGAGATTCATAACCTGATAATGAATAAAATCACGCAGTGAAAGAATCAGTCTGTAAGTGAACTGATACAGGATTTTCATTAATACATTACAGCTCATCACACTACAGCGAGCCAAAACACAAATAACACTTAATAGCTCTGTGACTGTGTGTGTGTGTGTGTGTGTGTGTGTGTTAGTGTAGCAGAGAATGGTTCGTTTACTCCACGGCATGCGTTATTAAAGCTGCAATGAACCTATTATTTCGTCCTTCACTCTCTGTTTCCCTCTTTCACCACAAGCACACATACACAAAAACAAGAATAAAAGGAAACAAGCAAGGAAACATTGTTCTGTCTGCACTGACAGTGAAATAACTTTTAATATTTCTCTCACTGTTTTAATGTAATCATAAAAACACTCATTAGTCCACATGCATAATGCAAACCACCATGGGAGGGATGCATATCTGTCATAAATAATTATTAATTTGATCATTAGCTCCATAATCACCATCATCTAGATGCAAATTCAAAGGAATAAATACATGTATTCATTAATAAAGAAATAAATAAATGAATAAATAAATGAATAAATAAATAAATAAATATATATATATATATGTCCTCTGAAATAAATAAATGTATTTTGAAATATATGAATGAATATAACTGAAGGGGCTGCAGCACAAGTGTGTTTGTGTTTGGTGATGATGAACTGATCAGGGCTTTTAAAGAGACGAGGTTGTTTACTAATCAATGATCTTCCGGCAGATTAATTGAGATGCTGTACATTGATTTTCGGCCGTGTCTTTGTCCTGATGAGCAGAGGCGGAGCTGGGCCTGTTGCCAGGCTGATCTGGAGGGTCAGAGGCTTATTCTCTCGGACCAGACATCTCTACACTCACACTATGAAATGGTCAGGCTGGATGTGCCAGCTATCTGGATGGCACTCCAGCGCCCAGCAAACTGTATGTGTGTTTTATCAATGAACTCAGGTCTCCGCCCACCTTATATGTTGTCACGGTTTCCTATTTATGTCTCCGCCCCACTCATCTGTTGTCATGGTTGTTCACTCAAAGTCTCCACCCCATTGCTTAATCAGTGTGTGTATTTAGTTGCCTGTTCAGCTCAGTATGATCGCCGATCATTGTGTGGTTCACCCCCCTTTGTAAGCGTTCCGTGTTTTTCTGTTTCTGTGTGTATTCTGGATTTACCGTTGCCGACCTTGCCTGTTTTTTGGATTATTGCCTTTGTCTCATCCTCTGGAGTCTGTTCCCCGTGATTTCGACCAACGCTACGCTCAGGGGCGATTCTAGGTTCAGAGCTTTGGGGGTGCTGAGCACCCAGAGAGCTGCCCAGCAAGGCAAGATACACTT
>JAUCMR010000071.1:1227051-1240480 GCA_032357425.1 Enteromius argenteus
ATCGAAAATCGCATCGCAATCGCAATATTTGTCAGAAAAACCGCAATTAGGTTTTTTCTCAAAATCGTGCAGCCCTAGTCAGAGCTCTTTCCAGCCTGAAAAAGCTTGAGTGTTAATCACTGTTCAGAGTGAGAGCTGACTGCAGACGATAAGAGCGGAAAAAAGTAATAGAAGAGACTGATACCAGCTGATAGTTAGATAGATAGATAGATACTGAATAAATAAGCTTTCCATTGATGTATGATTTATTAGGATAGAACCATATTTGGCTGAGATATATATAACTGTTTGAAAATCTGGAATCTGAATGTGCAACAATATAAAAAATACTGAGAAAATCACCTTTAAAGGGTTAGTTCACCCCCCGCCCCGCCAAAAGATCAAGGCACATTTTATTTCTCATGCCATGACCCCTGTAAAACAACAGCATAATACAATAAAGAACAGTAAGTGATTTTCTTCAATTTAATTTATTGGATTAACATAAAAGACACTGACAGCAGCATAAATAAAGGTGAGTGAGTGATTGATTGATTAATTGATTTTTTTTTTTTTGGAGGAAACACAACTAAATGGGTATTTCGACATAATTTTTGTATGTATTTGCCCCTCCCCCCACAGCCATGGGCCCCCAAAATTTTCACTGCCTTTCACGCCACACTGTAAAAACAAGATTCTATAAAATTTACAGTAAAATAATGGCAGCTGTGGTTGCCGGAATTCTACCTTTAAAAACATGTTTTTTAGGTTTTGTGGTTTTAACTTAAATCTACAGTTAAATACCGTAATTGCATTAACTAAGATAATGTTAATATACCTTTTGAATTACTGAAATCTGTTTTGTACCTTTATAATATTAAAAAAAAAAAAAAAAAAAAAAAGTGATAATACACTGATAACAACCAAATGCAGGTGGTGATGAGAAAGTCACATGATGAATCAAAGCCCATCACAAGCAGCTTTAAAATATTAATATCTATAGAAGGCGCACATTGTCATTCACACAAACACTAAACACCATCATGGCAACACACATCAAACTGAAATAATGCACACTACACCTAATAAACATAACCGATATGTAACAATTAAAAAGAAACATAGTTACAAAAAAACAAAAACTTTAATTTGAAATGGAATGCAGGGAATTCTGGGAATGTCAATTTATATTTTTCCCCTGTAAATTTTCCATTCTTCCAAAAACGGTATTTCACTGTAAAATTGTCTGAAATGACTATTACAGTTTTCACTCTATGTATTAGGGGAACTTACCGTTAACCATTTAACAGGCCTTTACTTTAGCATTTTCATTGTTTTCATCGTTTAAAATCACGGTAATTTGTTACAGTGCACTAGGGATGGCCCTTAGTGTAACTACTACAAATTGTGTCGCTTGTAGCAGTTTAAAAGCAATTTAGCTCACAGATAGTGAGACAGATAGAGGGAACAAGGAGAGACAAGGAGAGGAAAACCCGCAAGGCTTTCCTCGGCTGACACTGTGAAAATGATGCATCAGTTTTCTCACACCTTATGCTGCGCTGAATCTGTTGTCTTATTCACGAGCGCCAGCCCACAGTCAGATCAGAAACGCGCAGCGGGACTCCAGAGAGACAGGCGGTTTCTTCTGACAGCGTCTCAGCAGGCCGACACATTCTAGCGTAAAGATCGCATCTCAAGCCCGAGCCCCGTCATGACGCGAGAAACACTGCCGCGCCTCTTCGTTTATGCGGCATATTGCTGTGTAATTTCCCTCAAAGATGCGAACCTCGCGGGGGAAGAGAGTTGCGGCACCTACTGAACTCCTTAAATGCAGTGCGTCGTCCCACGATGCACCGCATTCGCCTTTTGGAGGGAAAATGGATTACGCCTGAAGGGGAATGTGACCTAGCTCAGATATCATCGGCGCATCTCGGCGGTGGGAAGATTGCATCTGCGTCTGAAGCACTCGCAGCACATACAAATATCTGGCAAGGAGAGAATGAGATACTCTTTCACGTTTACTCACCGTCATGTCAGACCAACCTGTATGACTGACTTTCCTCTTTGGACTATAAAGAATATTTCCAAAAAAATGGATGTTGATCAGCTCTGAAACAGACAAAATAAGTGTCAGAAAGTAGTCTCTATGCACTCTATTGCAAGTCGTCTAAAGTCATGTGATAGGTTTGTATATAAATATAGGCCTATGTTAAAATGCCATTTAGCTATTCCCGTGATCAAAGCTGAATTTTCAGCATTATTATTCTAGTCTTCAGTGTTAAATGATCCTTCAGAAATCAAATCAAATTTGCTGCTCATAAAGCATTTATTATTATCAATATAGCTGTGAGCTGTCCAAGCAGCATTTATTACAAAACCTAAACTGAAAAAAAAAAATACTGTGTAGATGTCTTATTAAAAAAGTAAAAACTACCAATACAGCAAAATGAATGAATAAAATAAAATAAATAAATAAATGACAAAACATTCAAATTTGAATATGCTTCGTGTTACTAATTATAGAAACATGCTATAAATTTGCTAAATCTTGGTAAAACATGTTATCAGTGTGCATAATCTTGCTAGCAACTGACAAAACAACAACATTTATTGAAATTCGAGAACTGAAATTAAGTTAAAATTAAAACTGCATGAGGGTGAGTATATGATGAAACAAATTCATTTCGGGGTGCACTGTCGCTTTAAATATCTCATTGAGCTTTCGGGAGCTCTGAACCTCTGTTTCTTCCTATAGTTTATGATTCCTCTCGCAATCTCTTTGACATTCCCATCAAAATATGACGTTGAGGTGATTTGATTCGTCGTATGTGTGTGCTTGTTTTATGAGGAGGCCGCTTCGCTGTTCCACGACCTTCTGCTATAATGAAGAGAAAACTGGAGGATCTTTGCCTGCTTCGGTCACAGCGAAATTGAGAATGAGTTTCATGAGATCTCAGTCAAGGCCTGCAGTGACCGAACACAATCACCTCCGCTGACTGACCCTGGACCAGCCCGTGATTTAGTGCACCAGTCGTTGTGCTGCGTTATTGAGGAACCAGGGGGATTATGGGATGTTAACGGTGGGCAGAACACCTTCAGAGCAGGACAGTAAAGGGCACAGCAGGAGCCTTGAACACCTTCGTCATGTTCAGCCCATTTTCTGCTTTGTGTTGTTGATTGCTCAGTTTGAACCGTGCATCTCATCTTCATACTGTATTATTTCCTGCTAGCAGCAGCTGTTTACCACGGTAACAACTCCAGATGAGGAGATGCCAAAAATGGAAAGTGTTTTTCGCTTCTCTCATGTTTTCATCTCTCTGATTTTGCTACCAAAACTACAGATCGGTGCAATATTCAGACAAACTCCCCACAAAATAATGTCTTCTGAAAAAATTAAAATTAAAAATGCTGTTATTGAATATGTTTAGTCATATAAACTATGCCATTGTAATGGTGGTATTTAGTTTAAACTGATCTGTTAAAATGCTATTGACTAAAACTTCAGAAATGTGCTGATCTGAATTTAACCACTTTCACCCAAATAAAGTGAAGTGCACTTGGAAGAGCACATATTCTTTCTAGTAAAACATTATGTGGAAAACTAGCATTGCATTCCATTGTTGACTTCGTTTGAATGAAAGAAGCAATGCTGCATTTCTCTCAAATGTAATGTGCTTTTATTCAGTGTTTACTAAAACAAAGAGGAACTTCCCGCTTTGCTGTTCACGAGCACAAGTCAGTGAGACTCCACGAGGGTCACACAGGTAAATGTATGCATTACATCTTTATTTATCGGGAAAACCACAAAACAACGATTTAAATCAGATGCGGTGCACGGCGCTCTTTGTGTTGAGTTTTTGAACTCTTTGAGCGTTTGATACATCAACGGAATGTTTTATCAAAACCGCGGGCTCATCAGGAGGAGAAGCGAGTCGCGTCGACGCTCTTTGATGTGTGGCGTATCGTGACAACACTGTACGGGGGACGCGGGCGACGTAAATAATTGATCAGAAACACGGAGAGCTTTAATGGCGGTGCGTTCGCCACGCAAGAAGCCTTCCTGAGAGAGTTTGCAGCGTCTGATGGCGTGCGGTTTGATCTCATACGCAGATGTGAGTGGAGAAACCTTCGTTATGGAGAGTTTTGAGCTGTTTGTTTATGATGGGATGGTGAGATCGGGTTAAAGGGCATTTGAACGCTTCAGAAGTGCCTCAAAATCGAGCGTGTGTGTAAATATTAATCCCAGCTGAGAGTTCGCCAGTGACTAAAGCAGCGACGATGTTAACAACATTTTCAACAGCTCAGCTGTTTTCAATCTGTCTGACTTTAGCACTAACAAGCATAGTTTTTGTAATAAAAATCTATGTTTTTGTATCAGGTTTCTCTCACTTTTTAACTAAGCTGTCAGGAAGTGTTTCAATTTAATTAATCTGTCCTTTTTGAAGCAAAATTAATGATTAGAAAATGAGAAGTAGGCTAACTGTGAATGTAAGGTTATCAGAATTCTGTCAATCATCTTGCTCATTTGGCTTTGCTGACGCCTGATTGGCTGGTGAGTCTTTAGAGGGGAGAGATACACACATTTGATATATGCCAAAAAAATGCTATAATATTTATAATATAGTAGCTCCATTAATTTTGGCTCCACCATAAGACACTGTAAAAAACATTAGACTCTAGACTCTAGTGAAATTCAGTTATCAACTGGGAGCTTGTGAAAAGTAACTTACTGTAGACGAAATAACCATATTCACTGTTTTTATTTACAGTAGAAACCATGTAACTGTAAAGTAAAACTCACTTTGCAAGTGCAACTTTTTTTTTTTTTTTTTGCCTCTTTGTGCTTATTACACAGAATGTGAATGTGGGAATGTGATCGGCAAATGACCTTAAGCCAGGAATCGAACACGGGTCGCCAGAGACACAGTGCGCTAACCACTAGACTACCGGTACTGACATGTTCCCTTGCCTATTAGTTATATTGATTAAATAAGTATAAATAAATAATAAATAAGTAATGCTTTGTTGCATAATTTAAATGTAAATATTAATTTTTCAACAGCCACAGTAAACTGCTTACCATTGTACCAAGCTTCATTAATCATTCTTCACTTATTGGAAGATCTTGATGACCTTCTGGTCATTTTTTTTTAAATAATGCATTTGCTTCCTTTAATCTCTATTCAAACTTAAAATGTGACTGTATTACAGTGAGGTCAATAATGCAGTCATTGCCTAGAAGCACAGCTGCCAGTTTCCTTTTCTGTCGCAGTGACTGTGTTTCAGAAAACCCTAGTGTATGGCAGTACGGGGGGTGTATTTAGAATTATGTGAACAAAGGGCTGTTTTGTATGGGTAAAATAAATGGAAGCAAAAGACAACAGAAGACAAACACAAAAAGTTACAAATAGTCGCACCCTCTCTCTTGTGTAAACTAAGCTAGATAGAATAGGTTACTGTGATTTATTTATTTGTTACTTTTTTTTACAGCACATTGTTGGTTACTGTAATTTTCTATAGTACATAATTGATTTTTTGTGTTTACTACAATACATTGGTAATTACTGTGATTTTCTACAAGACATTGCTGGTTAATGTGACACTCGACTGTGACAGTACTTCTTACCGCAATTTTGACTGAAACTACTGTATTCTACTGTGAATTAGTTTAGTTTCCTGTGCACAAACACAATAAATTACTGTAGATGTAACATGCATTTGTTTTACAGTTCAAATTAACAAAATGACAATGATTGTGACTAATCGATTATGTTTCTCATAATTTATCTTTGGCTGAAATATATTAATTTCCTGTTTATATGATACTATTAAAATGTCAGTAATATTTTGAATATTTTTTATTTTATTTTTTGTCTATTTCTTATTTTAAGCTTTTGCAATTTTTATTAGTTTTTATTATTTTTAAAAAGTTAAAATTTATTTTTGCCCAGTTTTAGTGCTTATGTTAATAATTTAAATTCATCCCACTGAAATGAATGGAAGGACTTTGTTTGTCATGACTCTAGCCTGTTCAGTTTGCTGAATGAAATTTAAAAATCGAGTCTTCCCATGACTACTGCAGACAGTTCTAAGTACCAAATTTCCATATATTTTGCAGTATACACTATAAAGTGTGCACTGTGCGGTGCACTCACATCCTCTGATCCTCTGGACAGCAGTATTCAGATTTGAACATGATTAAGACAATACTCTGATCATATAAACAGAGATTTTTGATGACCTTAATCCGGTTAAAGTCATAGTCGAAGTGAACACAAATTGAATTAAAATATGTGAAGTATTCCTATTTGAAGAGCAGTATAGACATGCACACACCTAGATTACTGATGCCCATGTAAAAGTAGTCATTGGCAGAGTTGTACCTGTAATTCATTACCATTAATCTGCTAGTCTTCGTGTTAAGCAGCTGTGCAGCAGATGTTGAGGTGTCTGTTTTGTAGCAGCGTGCTGTAAGTTCAGGACCTTCATACTTGTGTGTTTGGAGGTTGTGTGAGGAGCATGAGGCCTTCAGCTCGTCTGCGAGGGTGAGACGACTCATTAGGATTATAAATAGTATGTGTCGCATCTGTCATCGTTTCAATCATGACTTAATGGAGTGAAACCCGGAGAAGGGCGTCGCTGACAAACACGCACTGACATCATCTGAAGAAAGATCCGTCAGGAGGTAAACAACAGCAGAAGCACACGTCAGTCACAAAGACAACATATTCTTATAAAAGCACAACAGAATCAGCAGGAAGGCTCTCATGCCGCTCACAGAGATGAAACCGCCATCACTGAGACTCCGTTATCTGACCCAGACGCCTTTGATTGGTGGGTATAGTGAGATTAAACTGAAGCGTGTGCTGTTGACCTCGCGCAATCACTGCTGATCTTCTTTCATCTCGAGTGCTTTGGAGGGTTTGATATAATAGTGAATTACAGTAGCCTAGTTTCTGTGTTGTTGTTTTTTTTTTATTATTTATTATTTATTTACAATTAATGGATTATTATATTATCTTTATTTATTTATTTATTTTAATTAGGTTTTATTTTAATGTTTTCTGTTTTATTAAATTTATTTAAGTTACATTTTTAGAATTTTTCATCGTTTTGTCGTTTAGCATTGTTTTTAAATATTACTGTTTTTTTTTTGTTTTGTTTTTTTATTTTAGCGTATTTTTTAGTTGTTGTCTTTTTTTCTTTCTCGTTCCAGTAGTTTTAGTGCTGCTGAGGCAACACTATGTTTATTTAAAGGTTTTACACATGAAATTTTATTTAATTTTAGAAATTAATTTATTTAACAAAAATATTTTAATATTATTGTTAGTACACTGTTATATTATTTATATGTTTAATTTTCTATTAGCGATTTAGCTTTACATGTTTTATTTTTTTCCCCCCAGTTAGTAATTTCAGTGCTTTAGCTTAAACAAAGACATCATTTCATGTTTTTGTTTAAATTAAGTTTTTCATCTAATATTATATTAGCTATAATTCTGCAGCACAAAAAGGTTCATTTAATTGTTTTAGTTGATGATGATGACCTTGGTTCAGGCTCCTCTGGTCTTTAAACTCAACTGTAGATGAACAGTGACACATTTCCTAACTACGACACAATGAGTGATGATAGATCATGTTTATGAGTGTCAGTTCCATAGGTTCTTGCTGGGAAGCCACACCTACAGTGAAATCTCATTGACCCAAACTCCTGCTCCTCTTAACCGCATGTTTCCAGTTGAAACTTGTTGCTACATCATCACGTTAGTCAGTTTGGATTTAGCTTTTAGTGAAGACAGAATAAACGAGCTGACCTGGATTTCAGTGACAGCTTCAGTAAAATATTGAGTAAAAGTTGTATCAGATATTAAGCATAAGCTGTGTTTGTGGCCTATTTAGAGTCATTGCATGTGAACAAGTGCATGTTTGGATCCTATGTGTTTGTTTTCATTCCTGTTTTACAGATGTTAATGTCTCTTGAATTATTGATGAGGTTCAAATGCTCTTCGCATGACAATGTCTGACTTATGCAGATCAGAAGGAATAAAATCTCCATGACTTATATCTCTGATCCACACACACGCTGTCTGAATTTGATGACAGAGATGCATCATGAAGAGCAGAAGTATGTGAGATGCTTTCAGAGCTATACCCTCTTTCATAGATTTGGAGTGGTTTTTATTATTTATTCACATCCCATCATTCACACATATAGTGGTTTTTCTCTTTTTGTTTCAGATCTTAAAATTGAGACTTTTTTCAAGCAATCTTTTAATATAATAAAACATAATAATAAAATAGTATTGCAAGTGGTAAATTTAGATTTTTGGGAAAGGGAAACAATTGGAAGATATAAACTCTGAGGAACAAGAGGTACCCTTGGAATTCTAAGAAGAAAAAAAAATGAATTGCAAAATATGAACTTAGAATTCTAAGGAAAAAATTCAGAATTGGCACATGTACCAAAAAAATAATTATCCCAAAATTAAAATGAATGGGAGGTAAACTTAGAATCCTGAGTGAAAAAAAATAAATAATAAGAAACAGAATTGCAAGAGGAAAACTTAAAATTCTGTGGAAAAACATGAATTGCAAACGGTAAACTTAGAATTGTACGGGGAAAAAAGAAAAGAATTGTCAGATGTAAACTTAGAATTCTGAGGGAAAAAACGGAATTGAGAGAGGTAATGTTGCCTTTTTTATTTTTTGTCCTGTGGCAGAAACGGGCTTTCATAGCAACAGTGCTGTAAGTTGATTTGCATTTAAAGCATTTGTCCAATGATAAACACCTGACAGCTCTTTTCACTAGGTTTCTCCACCCATCTGTTCTTTGGTGGCTCTGGAATTGCTGTTAAATCAGGATTTTGCAGTTTTTGTTGTTGCTGGTGCTGCAGAGGAGGGGAGGAACCTACGGCATGCATGGGCGGCAGAAAATTGCATAATCCGTGCTGTGTTTCTCTGCATGTGTGTGTGTGTGTGTATGTGGGTGTTTTCCTGGCCCAAAACATCATGGAGAGAGCAGCATGACTCCACCGAGGAGGAAAACCCATCCCACACTCCTCTCTGCTCTTCTCCATCTCTCTATAATCACACGCCTCCCATGCTTCTGCGTCTTTGTTTCAATCATTTCTTCTCTTTAAGTAGTTAAACTACAGTCAAGCTGCATCTGAAATGTACTTAGCTACTCTACAAACTCAATATTTGTTTTAATACAGGATACCAGTCAAAAATTTGGAATAGTTCAATAAATAGTTAAATATTATTGTAATTTAATAGGATTGTTTTCTATTTGTGTTTCTATGTAAGTTACTGTAGTATCACTAGTCATAGTTAGTTCTCCCCATCTGAAAAAGCAAATGAAAGCAGTACGAGTGAGATAGAGGGAAGAAGCATTTGTTGAAAGGCGGATAGAGGAGAGAGCTTGAGAGAGGTCAAACTCACGCTATGTGTTCAGACCCCCCTAGAAAGAGCTTTTACTTGACTTTGCACCTTACCTGCGGGTTTCCTTCTCTCTGTCTCACACACACACACTCCTCAGACAAACACTCTGATGTTTAATTCATTTCTCCTCCACGCCGGAGGACATTCATAACAGCACAGGAAGAAAAGATGGGAAGAGAATGAGAGGAACATTGTTGATGTGACTGTGGGAGGTTTAGCGGAGCCCAAACACTAGTGTCATGATGTAACGTACAAAACCCTGCTTCACACCACAGCTCGAGTGTGTTTCACATGAAAGATCACGTCTGAATCAGAAGCGTTCCTGTGTTGATCTGGAGTTCAGTTCATAATTTGGATATTGGATTATAATTTAGATCATTTTGTCAGAATGAACTGCATTTCTTTCGTTGCTACTTGTCTGTGTAGATAGTGAAGGTAAAGCTTACAGGTAGAAGATGTCACATGTCACAATCCATCACGATCCATCACCTCAGCTGCCTTTCAGTGACCAGCACACCTGGGTAATTGCCCTGCGCTCTCGTTAGAGGGACGGTAAACCTGTGAACACACGTCTTTGACGATGTATCAAGGCTTGTCTTGTTCACTGTAAGGTCCATGTCGAACCGCTTTCAGACGCTGGTGGATTTATTGTTGTTCCTCTTCTTGTTGCTCTCTCAGATGTCAGGCAGTTGGTCACCTTGGCAGTGTGTTAACTTCAGTATTGAGCGAACTGTGACTGATGAATTGCACACACTTGAGAGGAAGCCTTCAATGGCACCTTGACAGAAAACAGCACCCTGGATTGCTTTTAAAAGGGTCACATGGTCCCTTTCTTCACTGAGAACCACCTGTCATATTAGTCAAGCTTTTTAAGTGAAGAAATGACCTGAATCTAGTTTTTTTTTTCTTGTAAAATCCTGTAAAATTAAGATGCTGTTATTTATTTATTTATTTTGCTGCTGTGATTTTAAGACTTATACATCCTCTTCGGGAAGTGTAATGAAATACAGAGTCAAATTTTGTTCTTTAAGAGTATCATCTTATACCTACAGTTAGACATTTAACCCGTTAATATCTATTGAGGGCAACTAGTAGGCTACGCTAAATAGTCATAGTGTATGTAGGTCATTCCTGTGCATTTTGTGTCCCTAGTAAAGATAATCACTAAAGATAATGCACAGCCTTTTAAATCACCAAATTTTCCAAATTGTGAGCATATTTGTTCTTCCATTTCATAGATTTTGTGCTGAAATATGTTTGCCTGAGCTTGACCAAAATAATTTTTCAAACGTTTTACATCATCTTGTCATGATTACACAAAAAGTACTTGATTTTCTACATTTTATAAGATCCAAGAGGCAAACAGCAGTAATGACACACATGAACATAAGCAGGATTTACTGACTATCCAGTTAGCTTTTAACCAACTGACAGATATGTGGAGTCGTAAAAGCAGCATTATGCATGCATGAAGTGCATCTGAATGCATTGGTCCGTGTGTGATTTGTATTCGTGCACAGGTGGGTGTTTGCGTCTCTGATGGGCTTTAATCTTTGATTTGGATTGTATGTTTTGAATGTGGTATTAGTGTGGGATTATCTCTTCCGTACAGGTGTTTAGCACCTGAGTTTAGGATCATCTCAGATTCATCCTAAATCTCATCAAATGCAAAATAAGAACCATCACGTCATGCATGACAAGCAGCTTGATCAGAATATTAGCAGGATTCAGCTTCTCTTTGTGTGTAATTAAATGTCTCTTTAAAGTGTCAGATGATATTAATTCAAAATCAACATCTCATGCTCAAGAATGGATTATGACAATCAGATTATTGTAAAAAAATTTGTATATGCAGTGAGCAGAAACATAGATAGATAGATGGATGCTGGTTGGATGGATGGTTGATTGATATTAGATGGATGGACTCGTAGATGGATGCTGGATGGTTGAATGGATGGATGGACATGTAAATGGTTAATTAATGATAGATGGATGAACTCATAGATGGATGATGGATGGATGGATGGATGGATGGACGGACATGTAGATGGTTGATTGATGATTTATGGATAAACTCGTAGATGGATGCTGGATGGATGGATGGATGGAAGGATGGACATGTAGATACAGTAGTTGATAGATAATGGATGGATGGACATAGATGTAGATGGTTGATTGAGGATGGATGGATGAACTCGTAGATGGATGCTGAATGGGTGGATGGACTTGTAGATGGTTGAATTATGATAGATGGATGAACTCGTAGATGGATTCTGGATGGATGGATGAATGGACATGTACATGGTTGATTGATGATGGATGGATGGACTTATATATGGATGCTGGTTGGTTGGATTGATGAATGGAAGGATGGACATGTAGACAGCTGATAGATGAGGGAAGGATGGACATGTAGATGGTTGATTGATGATGGATGGATGGATTTATAGATGCATGCTGGTTGGTTGGATGGTTAATTGATGATGGATGGAAGGATGGATGATAGAAGGGTGGACATGTAGATAGTTGATAGATGATGGAAGGATGGACATGTAGATGGTTGAATGATGATGGATGGATGGATTTGTAGATGGATGCTGGTTGGTTGGATGGTTAATTGATGATGGATGGATGGACTCGTAGATGAATGCTGGATGGATGGACATGTAGATAGTTGATAGATGATGGAACTGATAAATGCATGAATGGAGATGGATGGATGCACATAGATGAATAGACAGATAGACAGATCTCACGGTGGAGCCCTGGGATACTGTAGAAGTCCATTACTGTCTAAGTTGTGATATTTCCGATACCCTGTCTGAAGAGCTGCTCTTATTTAGGGCCTTATGTTTCATCCAAGTGTGTGTGTGTAGAGTATCAGCGGAAGGTCGTGTGTCCCGTGGCGTGTAGGTGAAGTTGTTCTTTTGTTTGAGCGTTTCTCGGCTCTGCCCCTCGTTGTCCGGGGCTGTTATTATCTGTCCCGCCGTTCGTCTCATTCATTCCAAAATGCCACTCTCTACCGTTCCGAGTTCCGGTATCCATGGAAACTCTGAGCTTTGAAAGTTCCATGTCATTTTATGACCTCCCACAAGCACACACACACACACTGGTAATATCATCTCACACTGTCTGTCTCTCTCTCTCTCTCTCCCTCAGTCTGTCTGTGGAGAACAGAGGGAACGCTCAAATACTGGAGAGCTTTTGAAAAACTTGTAATTAAGAGTGGTACACCTCAAAATTGACAAAAGATATGAATGAATAGATTCTGCTGCTTCAAGGGAATTTGACGTTTTAAAGAACTGCAGCAATAATTCAGAGTTCTTCATTCAAAGAAGGAAGCTCAAGTAGAAAATCATCATGACAGGCTTTCTAGAGTTTCTGCTTCAGAAAGATTAATTGATTGGTTGATTATTTGTATGCATTTTTACTTTTAAAATACCCTGGTTTAAAGGGAGTTTGGTGTTTTAAAATTGATAATCATTTGGCAGTTTCGCTTATTTATTTTATTTTTTTTTTCATTTTAAGATTAGTTAATTATATATTGAGTTTTATGCAATTTTGATTTTTACAGTACACTTACTCTAGTTTAAATTGTTTGTAAAGTAGCCTACACTTACCCTGGTTTAAAGGATGATTCAGATTCATTTTTTTATTGGTTTAAAGGATGTTTAAATGCTTTGGAAAGCAAGAAATATATATATATATATTTTTAACATATTTTATTTATTTATTTTTCTTTTTAAATTGAGGATGTCTCAAAGTTTTTGTCAGATGACTCTCACAACAGAGATCCAGAAAGCTGCCGTTTATAAATACATGCCGGAAAATTCTCAAATATACAGTTAAGTAAAAATCCGAAAATCACATTGTATTTATTTGGGAATTACTGTGTCAAATAATTATTTGATCACTTGCTTATCAGACAGATGTCTGACCCTCAAAGACCTGTTATTTTGCTTTTAAATAGTCCAGCTACACTCTGCTCATGATTCTAAATTAGTAGCAC
>JAUCMR010000071.1:1248871-1260279 GCA_032357425.1 Enteromius argenteus
CTGCATCCATGCCCTCTTATACTCACGTAGTGATGAGGTGCACCTGGATGCAATTTGTGCACGCCAATTTTCATTGGTTCAAAGTTCAAAGGCGATTGGTCTCTCTGGCGAGTTCCCATAGGTAACGTCGAAGTGATTTGACTGAAAGGGTAACTAATACTTAGTACTTTAAGTTAATACTAGTCAATACTTACTATTAATAAATTCTAAAAGAGATTAAAACATTCAATCTTCTGAGCAATGACTGAATCACATTTTTAACAACACTCACGTTTCATTATTTTCTATTTTATTTTCTCATTTTAAAATTTTTATCACTATTTTACAAGTATGTTTTTATAAATAAAATAAAATGTAAAATATTTGTTTTATTTTCTTAACAGTATGTGTTATACATATATATATAGTTTTTATATATTTGTTAAATTTTTAAATGTAAAATAATTTTTAAATGAACACCTGAGCAACATCTGAGTAAATGCCATCTAATGAAAGACCATTCAATCATCTGAGCAGTGACTGAGCAGACTTTGAGCGCTCAAACGCTCCTCAGAGAGGCCTGATCTCAGATAGAGGTGAACTGGATTAAAGTGAGCTGTGAAGGAGCAGGCCATGAAGACGTCAGTCAGCGCTCGCTCGGGTTTGTTTGTTCAGGACTTTGACTGGTTTGTGCAGGAATGAGTCCAACGGGACGACTCTGAGCGGCAGATTAAGTGCAGTCAATGACTAAACGCTGCTGAAATCACAGTAAAGCATCAGAGAACGAGGCTCAGCATGAGATTAACACACACCTGCTTGCTGAGGGACAGACCCAAACACACACACACACACACACACAGAGACGATGCTGCCAAATGACTAATTAACAAACAATAGCCGGATGAGAGCAGCGCTGCAAAGACCTGTTAGCGCTAAACCAGGTTTCATCAAAGCTCTTCAGAGATCAGAGAGGTCTGACATTCATCAAATCATGTTCACACACATCAAATGCATTGATTCTTTGATTTATCAGCAAAAAAATATATATTGATCAATCAAACATTCAGTCAATTCACCAACAAACTGGTCATAAACTAATCAATGGACAAAAATTTATAATATTACTGCATCAATGCTAATAATAATAATAATAATAATAATTCTATTAAAATTAAGATTTAGTATTAATACAAATATTAATATTAATATTACAAATGCTTTAATCATTTTTAAATGTTTAATATTTATTAGTAATAATGCTAATATCAAGAATAAAAATAATATAAATTATTCATAATAGCAATATTACAATTGTTATAAACAGTTCCCATATTAATACCAATATTGATATATTAACAATGCTACTACTACTATTATTATTTTTGTTATTATTGATTGTTAATACTAATATTGGCAGTATTATAAATGTTTTATTAAAAATAAGATAAATAAGATGGCTGTGAAAAAGGAGCTGCTGATGAAGGCAGTGTTTCTGATGGAGTGTGTGTGTGTGTGTGTTTTTAAAGTGATGCTGTCAGGAGGAGGCACTGATCTCATTTCCTGCGGCGTCGGTGATGAGCGCAGTCACTGACAGGTGAAACGCTCTCTCTGCCGCTTTTATCTCTCGAGAAATCACACATTCCTATAGACATTTATGAATTTAATAACTCAACAATTATTCTGCGTCAAATGGGAATTGACAGATACCTCGATCCAGTTGCAGTTATTAACATGCCAGAGAGGAAACACACTGACGCTAAAAGCTAGCAGACGTGTTGACGAAACTTTGTATAACTCCGTAGTCTAAACTCAAATCAAAACTCAAGCCCACTGTACATTTTTTGATTCACATCAAAAATGGATCACAATATGTCTGGAGTTTACATGTGCTGCTGTGTTATTCACAGAACTGAAGTAAATTAATAATAAATATAATTTAAATGAATATTGCTTTTTAATTCAATATTTTATTTACCATTTAAATATTTTATTTTTGTAATCCAGGTAAATTACATTTAAGACAAGATGCCATTTCATGAATTGATGAGAAAATAACAAACAAACAAGCAAACAAGATATTTAAATTGACATAAATGGTAAAATACATAAAAAATTAATACTTTGAATTTACACTTAAGAAAACCTGCTGGTTCAGGTAAAATAAACTAAAATTAAATTATATTTAAATAAATTAAATCAAATGAAATATCTTAAGTGTACAACTTAAATAATTATTTAAATAAAATATAAATTCAAATACACCTGTTACATCATTAGCTAAAGTGAAGGAAATAACAAATGAACAAGTACATACATAAATAACATTTAATTGAAAATACTGATTAAATTAAGTATTTGATTTATAATATTACTTATATATTAAATCTAATTAATCTGCATTAAAGACAACTTGCTGCTTCATTACTTTAAGTGAAATAAATTAATAGGTAAAAAAATAAAGAAATACTGATAAAATTAAATTACAATGTAAATAATAATAATAATAATAATAATAATAAAACTTAAGATATGCAATTAAGATATTCAAAGAGAGAAGCAACATAAAGACAATCAAGAGCAAACATTCCTCAACATAATATGATTTCTTCAGAAACAGAATCTCTGCTGTCCAGCGTAACATCAGCAGGACCAATGTTACTTCTTCCTTTCCCATAATGCCCTGCTTTATTGTACTGTCTCAGAGTTAGATGGCCTGAGAGAACCACATGGAATAATCAATTGCACTATGCGCGTGTGTGTGTACTTTACTGTATAAAACTGTAAAGGAACCAATACCACCTCACGCCTCTGTGATGGAGAACTTTAATATACCTTCTCGAGGACTAATTTAATTTCACCTGATATTTCCATAAGCGGCCCGGCCACCTGCATGCGAGACAGAGAAATCATGAACTTGATGGATCTCATCTCCTCTCCTGTCTGGCTTTATCTCCCCTCCTCAGCTTCTCTTTATATCAAACACTGAATGAAGTCTTCTGTCAGTGGCTGAGCTGCTGGAAACAGTCATTAAGCTTCACTGTAACGAGATGTTCAGGTGATTATGAACGCTCTAAAAATAAAACCCAATAAAGGTCAAACCTTTGCATTTCATCACTGTCTGTTTTAAACAGCTCATAACCATGGAACGGTTGAATGTATTCTCTCCCATCGTCTTGTTTCTGCTCTCTGTTTCTGAGTTTCTCGTGCCGTTGAAGCAGATGGTGTGTAAAGCAGCACGGAGCACTTTAATACACTACAACTATCCTCCAGAGACGCGGCAATCTGTCTGAGAGACAAACACAGAGACTGACGGAGAGAGCATCTCACAGGCTCTGCGAACAGACGCTTTACATTTCTGAAACACGAGCTCCGGCGGCAAACAGGTCAGCACATATTCAGCAAACTCACGGCTTTCACCAGACACGGAGATAAAAGAGGAGTGGAAAAACGTTTCATCAAATCCTGAGCTTCAGGAGATCGCTAGAGATGAAGCAATAAAAGATCCAGATTAGACCTCAAGTGTTTCTTCTGAACGGCAGAAGGATGAAATGGGGAACAACTAGAGGTTGAAATCTCAATAGAAACTCAGATTTTTCTCTTCAAAATCTACCAAGATGAAATAGTCTGACTGCAATGCTTGCTTTCTTCCTCCAGCTAAATTATTGGAGAAGAACTGATCAATGAAACATCCCTCTGATCACTGATCTCTTAACATAAGCTGCAGAAACCATTAAAATGGAGAGAACGATAGCAAACAAAGTCTTGTTTCTTAAATATTTTAACGAGATTAAACTGAGATTTTGGCAAAGATGCTTGCTTCTCAGATGATACTTCTGAAAAAATTAACCCCTAGTAATCCACTCTGAAGCTTCAGAAAATATCTCAACAATGTCTCAAATTGTGCTCAGATTTGTAAAGATACTAAAGTCATTCATTAAAAGTGCCCCTATTATGAATTTTGAAAATTACATTTAATGTAGTGTATAACACAGCTCTAAGTGAATGAAAACATCCTGCAAAGTTTTAAATCTGAAAGTGCACATGTATAAAGTTATTGTCTCTCTCTCAAAAAAAAAGAGTCGACTCTGATTCATTAAAATGAGTCATTTTTTAAAAGAGTCCCAAGCAATTTCATGTTGATGTCAGAATGAAACATTAGCATATTGCCGCCCACTTGTAGGTATTTTTGCGTTGGTCTGAATGAAAATGTAAATTCATTCTTTGCCACTAGGTGCCACTCTTGGAGCGGTAAAAGCTCACAAACACTTCTTTAAATGAAATCGACCAATCACTGTATAATTAGCGTCATGCAAAGGAGGGGTTTGGAAATGCATTTGATAAAAAAAAATGAAAATGTTTTTTTTCACCTTGCATGCATGGCAGGCCTCCTAAAAATAAAATATTAATCGTTCATAACCCATAATAGGGGCACTTTTAAAAGTTCTTTCTCCAAACAGGTTTTAGGAGAAACATCTGAGCTGATACTGAGGCATAACTGATAAATAAAATGTTCCTCTGATCACTGTCTTGCAAAATAATATCCAGAAACACTCAAATTGGAAAGAAAATTCAAAAAGTAGATCTCTGTAATGCCTGAATTGTTTCTCCTGAATCTGAGTGAGATTAAACAGAGACTAAACTCTGATGCGAAGCAAAAAAGACTCAATCTTTAACATCTTCTTTAGAGTTTTGAGTAGAGGTCTACTCTGTCTCAAACTGTGCTCAAGACACCAAATTCAAAAAAAGACATAACTGAGCAATACAATGTTATTCTGATCACTGTCCTGCAACATCAGTTCCAGAAACACTCAAACTGGAAACAGAAATCACAAATAAGGTCTCAGTTGTTTCTCCTATACTTCAATGAGATCAAATGGAGACATTTGCTGATGTCACCTGCTTCTCAGATGTTTCTCCTGACAAAAAGACCCCAGTAATCTACTCCAGAGTTTTCAAAGAGATCTCAGCCATGTCTCAAACTGTGCTCAGATACCAATGTCAATCATCAAAAGACTTAGATATCAGTCTGAACTCATCAAATTCATTCAAGATCAAATAATCAGAATCTTTCTCTCAAGAGGTTTTAGGAAACTCTCTGCTCAGAGTCAGAGACCCCAAAACAAACACCAATATTTCAATGAGATTAAATTGAGACTTCAGCAAAGCACTTCTGCTTCTCAGATGTTCCTCCAGACAAAAAGGGCTCAGTGAAGTTTAACAGTCTCAAACCATGATTTACTTGTGTCTCCTATATTTCACTGAGATTAACTGGAGACCTTTGCTGAGCCTCCTGTTTCTCAATTGTTTCTCTTAAGAAAAACACCCTCATACATCTCTTCTAGAGTTTTACAAAAAGATCTCCACAATGTCTCAAACTGTGCTCATATCTGCCAAAATACCATCAAAATATTCTTCTCCCAACAGATTTTAGAAGAAACATCTGAGCTGATGAGACATAAGTGAGCAATAAAATGTTTCACTGATGATCTTCTGATTGATTTCTTAACATAATTTCCAAAAACACTCAAACTAGAAAGATCTCGTAATTGTCTCATTTGCTTCTCTTACATTTTAAATAGATGAAATGGACATGCTTGCTGAAGTCACTTGCTTCTCAGATGTTTCTCCTGACAAAAAGACCCTAGTAATGTACCCCAGAGTTCTGCCTTTAAAATGTTTCTCTTGAGAAAAAGACCCCACGCAGTAATCTCACATGAAGAGATCTCAACAATGTCCCAAACTGTGCTCAAATTTACCAAGGTACCAAAGTCTGCAAATCAGAAGTCAGAGACCTCAATATGATTCAAATATTTCTCATCAGATTCTCCAGACCAAACCACCAGAGCTGAGAGATTTTATAAGAAACAGCAGAAACAAACAGAGAACTTCATTAAATGTTGTAAAATGTTTCTCTTGACAAAAAAGTAATCTCACACGTCTCCTCTAGCTTCAGAAGAGATTTCAAATTGTGCAGAGAAGTCTGCAATCAAGCCAAAGATCTCAATACGACCTCAAACATTTCTAATCAGATAAAGCAAGCTGTTCTCCACATTCACTTGATAGCTCTAGAGTCTCTTTTATTCCTGCAAACTGATCTTTAAAAGAGAAACCTCTGAGCAATAACGTTTACCTCCGGGATAAGCTCCAAAAACACTAGCAGTGTTCAGATTCAACCAGCGGTATGTGTGTGTGTGTGATGAAGAGGTTCCTGTACTCACAGTGTGTGTTTGTGTGTGAGGGGTGTGTAATCTCCGTCCGCAGGGTATCTCCCTCCTCCTCTTCCTCTGATGAAGAGCTGCTGGAAACACACGGCAATCTGGAAACAGGGACAGCGCAGGAATGAGAGAGCGTGTGTGGGAGAATCAGAGAAAAGGAGAAGAGACACACAAAGAGAGAGAGAGAGAGAGAGAATGATTGGTCTGTTGCTCCATGAGAGGGAGCGTGTGTGTAGATGGAGAGAAAGATGATCTCACGTCAAACAGATCAGTCACACATTACAATTAAACAAATAGTTCTGGCTCTGAAATCACACACACACACAAACACACACACACACTACTGTTCAAAAGTTTGGGGTCATAAGATTTTTGACACAAGACATCTGCTCACCATGGATGCATTTATTTAATTAAAAATGCAGTAAAATTAGTAATATTGTGACATGTTATTACTATTTAAAATAAGTGTTCTCTATGTGAATATGCTGTAAAATGTAATTTATTCCTGTGATCAAAGCTGAATATTCAGCATCATTACTCCAGTCTTCAGTGTCATGTGACCCTTTAGAAATCACTCTAATATGCTGATTTGCTGTTGAACAGTTGTGCTGCCAAATATTTTTTGTGGAAACCTTGACAAACTATCTTATGAATGGAAAGTTCAAAAGAACAACACTATTTGTAATCTTTCGTAACGCTATAAAAATTGTACTGTCACTTTTCAACAACTTAAAGCATCACTGCTGAACAGACGTATTAATTTCTGAACATCTGAACAGCAATTATAGCATTTAGATGCATCTCCCACTGTGAATTTTTCCACCTGCTTTGTTGTCCAGCAGGTGATGCATCTGATTACTTCGTAAAGTAAGAGAACAGAGAGAAAGAGAGAAAAAGACGATAAAAGAGAGATAAAGCAGCATGAAAGAGGATGTGAGATTCCTGATCTCTCTCTCTCACACACACACACAGCCGTGTTATCATCCTAAACGGCTCCAAATTCAATTAAAAAGAGGAATTGCCAATTAGAGGTGTGTTATGATCCGAGAACAATGAAGTAACCCATGATTCATTGGCTGGAGCTCCCGGAGGGACCCATCCATTCACGCACACACACACCTGCACAAACATATGCATGTCTGCAAACACACATGCTTGGCATTCACACCTTTCTCAGCCGAGTCCGCCAACCTGCGGCAAGAACACAACAAGAAAGCACACACACACACATACGCATGTTAGTAAACCAGATGGAAATAAACCCAGACAGACTCGACAGTCAATTCTGATCTGTGAAATAAACACGTGGATATTTGGCGCAGTGTTTTATTGGAATCATTCCGCCTCTCCGTTCGCCGTTATTAAATTACCCACAATGCATCTGCATTATGAACGAGGGGATGATGACAGACTGAAGATCAATCTCGCATCGATAAGACAAAAGAGAGTTTAACCTGTGACCCCGATATCAGCATTAACACACACAGAGCGGATGAGTCACAAAAGAAGATCATTTGAAGAATGTGTGGGAGCCAGATTGGACCACATTGACTTACAATGTATGGACAAGAAATGCTGGGGCATTTCCCAAATTATTTTCTAAGCTGTACAGGTTTGGAGTAAATTATGACAGAATGTAAATAAATGGGTGAACAAAAGTGAAAAATAAACATGTTTAGGCTGGTTTCGTTCTGGTTTAGTTTAGTCAACACAGGTTTGAAGTGCTTTTGTTAAAAGCAATGTGCAATAGAACGATCCTAATAAAAGACAGAAGAATTAAGGTAGGGGCATTAAACACAGAAATATATATATATATATATATATATATATATATATATATATATTGTGAACTTGGTGAAGGACAACGTGACAAGGCAAGACTGTTTGTGAGCCCCGGAGGGTGGATTTATTAATACAAGTAGTGAACAAACAGGTGAATTTCCGATTAAGGTGGATGAGTGCAGTAAGTGCTGTCGTGCTCCTTCTTTTCTCCCAGGTCGCGGTGTCCGGTGCTCCAGTGCTTCCCCGTAGCTCTTCTGGGCCAATCGATCACGGCTTATGACTGATATAGATGACCAGATGCTCCTCTCCCTGCTGGACTTGGGAGAGCACGGCCCCGAGTCCCGTCTCTGAAGCATCGGTCTGGAGCAGGAAGGGGCAGTTGAAGTCCGGGTGCAGAGGACAGGTTCCCGAGGTGAGCGCCCGTTTAATGGTCTGGAAAGCCGTCTCAGCTTCCTCGGTCCAGCGGACCTTCTCTGGTTGCCCATTCCTGGTCAGGTCTGTCAGGGGGGCAGCTATAGAGGAAAAGCTGGGGATAAAACATTGGGTTTTATTGGCGGGTCGTGGTGCCTCCAGTACAGCTTTGATCTTCCCCTCTTGTAGCCTGACCAGTCCTTTTCCAATGGTGAAACCCAGGTACTTGGCTTCGGCCATGGCAAGTTGACATTTGTGGGGGCTGGCGGTGAGTACAGCCCAGCGAAGTTCAAATAGCACCCTCCAGAGCTGCTCCAGATGGTCCTCCCATGCCTCAGAGTGGATTACTACGTCGTCCAGATAGGCGGCGGCGTAGCTTCGATGGGGCCGGAGGAGGACATCCATTAGCAGTTGGAATGTGGCGGGAGCCCCGTGGAGGCCGAAGGGAAGGGTGGTACTGGTACTGCCAGTGGCCGGAGGGAGTGGAGAACGCCGTCTTTGGCTTAGCCTCGTCAGACAAGGGGACTTGCCAATACCCTTTAGTGAGGTCGAGCATTGTGATATACCGGGCCATTTCCCAGGCGCTCCAGGAGCTCGTCCACTACCCGCATGGGGTAGCTTGGCCGGGGGTCTCCGAGAACACATCCAGAAACTGACCGACTAGGTGCCTCAGCTCCGTCTTCTGGGTGGCGGACAGGTGGGGATCCATATCCTCAACTGCGGGCTCGTGGAGGGTAAGGGTGGTGAGTTGGTCCTGGTTCCCCATCCTCTTTTTGAGGAGGTTAATATCGTATATTTGCTCATGTTGTCGTCGGCCGGGCTGCTTGACCCTGCAGTTCACAGGCCCAATCTTTTCCCCCACGGTGTAGGGCCCTTGCCACTGGGCGAGGAACTTGCAGGCAGCATTGGGGACCAGGACCATTACCCTATTTCCCAGCTGGAACTCCCGCAGTTGGGCCACCCGATTGTAGTGGCGTTGCTGGGCTTGCTGGGCTTTTACCAAGTGCTCCAGGACTAATGGCAGGACCTGGTCGATCTTCTCCCTCATACATGCTTGATCACCGTTCGATGGGCTGCCGGTTGATGCTCCCAGGCTGCTTTGGCCACATCAAGAAGGCCTCTGGGCTGGCGTCTGAAGAGCAGCTCAAAGGGAGTGAAACCAGTGGAGGCTTGGGGCACCTCCCAGATGACGAAGAGGATGTATGGTATGAGCTGGTCCCAGTTCTTTTTGTCTTCGGACGCCACCCATCGGAGCATCTGCTTCAGGGTCTGGTTAAACCTCTCGACAAGGCCGTCGGTCTGGGGATGGTAGACCGATGTTCTGATCTGCTTCACTTTCAGCAGCCGGCAGAGGTCAGCCATTAGCCGGGACATGAAAGGTGTTCCTTGGTCGGTCAGGATTTCCGACGGCAGGCCCACCCAGCTGGACAGCAGGAATAGCTCTTGTGCAATGGCTTTGGAGGTGACCAGATATGCTCATACCCCCGGCTCGATTTCGGCAGCGGCCCCACGATGTCCATCCCAATCTGCTCAAAGGGCACCCCAATAATCGGCAGTGGAATGAGCGGGCAGGGGGGAGGTTTCTTGGGTGACGTCTGCTGGCAGATCGGGCAGGCCTGGCAGAACTTCTTCACCTCTGCACCAGTGGAAGCGGTCCCACATCCGCTGTATGGTGTTCTGGGCCCTGAGACAGCCTGCCAGCAGATGAGAGTGCGCTGGCTCCAGCATAGTTTCCGTTTTGCTTTTGGGAACCACAAGCAGTTGTTTTTCCTCCCCCCTCAGCTTAGCGACACAGTACAGCAGGCTGTTTTTGACTATGAAATGTGGGAGAGGGTGAGTCGTTGGTTGGACCTCCTGGCCCTCGATCACCCTAACTTGGCTCTAGCAATGTTTAAGGTCTTCCTCCTTCTGTGCTTTTCTGAACGATCCCCCTCCCGTGACCTGCTGGAAGACATCAAAGAAGGGGTTAGAATCACGAGTGGGGCACTTACCATCTCTCCCACTGTCCGACATAAGGAGGGCTGGTCTGTTCTCTGACCCCCACGACGGCCTGCAACGTCGGTGAAGGCATGGTTTGCAGGCTGCGTGGCGAGAGCTAAGGAGTCTTCAAACCCCGGCCAGTCGCATCCTAGCAGGACCGGAACGGGAAGGTCTTTCAGGGCCCCGACATCCAACGCCCATGTCTTGGCCTCTTTTCGGATAGTCACCTGGAAGGTGGGTATTTGGTGGGTGTCTCGGTGCACACAGGTGATCGGGAGCGCATGAAACTCCACCCTCGTCTGTGGGGCTCCCGGGGTGTTTCGCGGTGGACCACACGGCCAGCAGGTCTTGGTGGGAGGTGAGGGTGGGTCGGTTGGCATGGGCTCATCACAGGGGTTTGGCGGCCTGCGCACTGGTTGCGGGGTGCCCTCTGGCGTGCGTCGCTCCAGGACCACCCTCCGGGGAATTGGTGGCGCTCACTCCCCGGCGTCCCAGTGGAAGGCAGCGTCTGCCAGTTCGATGGCATCCACGAGCTCCATCCACGAGCATCTTGTCCACGACCACTCGCTCGGCCACCTGACCAGGGGTGGGTGATCCGTCCAGCAGCCAGTACTCCGCAAGCCTCATCAAGTCGGCAGCCTGGGTGTGGCCTGGCTGGTAGGGCTTGAAATCCTAGTGGTGGAAGAGCTGCGAAGCGTCGGTTGAAGAAAGCCCCAGGCGGGAAAGTATCTCTCTCTTCAGCTCATCGTAGTTTTGGATGGCGGTGGATGGCCAGTCTTCGGCCGTCACAACGGTTTCAAACATTTTGAGGTATAATTCCACATCATCATCGGCAGTGAGTTTGGGGAGGAGCCGACTTGCTGCTACTCTCGGGTCAGGTAGCAGGGTGGTTTGGGCGGCGGCGAGGCAGAGCTCAGCAATTTGCTCTTCCACTTGTTCATGATGAGGCGGTCTGATGATGATGCCAAAATCATCAATATTAAAACAATAAAAGGCTTGAACTACTTCAGACTACTTGTAATGAATCTAAAATATATG
>JAUCMR010000071.1:1289090-1321715 GCA_032357425.1 Enteromius argenteus
CGCGTAGCGCGTTTGCGTATCCGCCCCTTCTGTTCTGTCCTGCTCCGCGCTCCCTTTCTCGCGCACACACGCACGTTTAGTTCACGGAGAATGAGAATGAGATGAGAACAGTCATGGAGGAACTGAGTGCGGTGGGAGAGCAGGTCTTTGATGCAGAGTGTATTCTGAATAAACGCCTACGGAAGGTATAACACACACACACACACGTGAATCCGAATGCATGCGCGATCCTCAACGTGTGTTTGATTTTCCACAGGGCAAACTGGAGTATCTGGTCAAGTGGAGAGGATGGTCGTCCAAGTAAGTGAGAACTGATACATATACGGTCTTTATTATGTATCTAAGTGTGTGTGTATATGCAGACTATATAGGCGATGTATATGTGCATCATATAGCCTGGTAGTTCGCAAATGCAGCGCTTTTGGTCAGTAAACATCACTGAATGTGAATCTCGAGGAAGGGCTCGAGAGAAACAATGAAAACAACAACAACAGCGTGTTGCGCGTGTTTAATTTCGCGTCCACGCGTGAATTTGTGCACTGCTATCCTTGACCGCACTGCATCGAATCAGTTCGCCTGTGCCTGTTTTTCTGCATTTCTCTTTGTCTTTCAAATTACTTTTGCGGTGTCTTTTCATCAAGTTGTTTTTGTTTTTATTTTTTTATTTTTTGCTCGTCAGTCCAATCGCAACTGGTAAAGTAAAATCGACAAAAACAAACGTAAAGTTTGAGAAAATTATTTTGCTGGTGTTATTAATATTTTTTTAGTTATTATCTTCGGTGCTAAACATCATCTGTTGAGTTCAGGAGTCGCCTAACGCTGGGTCAGTTGTTACAAAAGCCAGTTACATTGTATCAGTTGTTTCTGTTACTTTGTAACAGTTTGTTCTTTTGTAACGCAAGCAGTTTGTAGAATTTGCAGCGCGTGGTTTGTTACTATTTTTTCATTAAAAACTCCAGCTGCCCCCAATCCCCCCTTAATGCCCCCACTCTTGCTCTCTGTTACATTGTCGCCCCCAATTTGCCCCGTCTATGGGCACTTCAGCTGTCAATCACACGAGCCACACCTCCCGCGCGCGATTCTATCTGCTTCATTGATTATTTATTTCGCATCTATTTTTTATAGGATATTATTACTTGTTCAACCATAATCATAAACTGGCCAAAACTATAATGTGTCTATAATGCTGTAGATTTTTAATTGACTGACAAAATGTGATGTCTAGTTAAAATTTGGTATAATTTAATTTTGCACATTTTAAATATTAAATATACTATTATATATAATATATTATATATAATATTACAAAATTGTGAGATATAAACTTAGATTTTAAAAAGAGGTAACAAATAATAAATGTAAAAAAAAAAAAAAAAAAAAAAAAAAGACAATTGTGAAAGCCCAAATTAAGATTTTATATCTTTATATTCTGATTTTTTTTTTGCTTGGAATTGTGGTAAAAATAAGAATTGTGAGATTAAAAAAGTGTCACAATTACCTCTTTTTAATAAAAAAAAAACAACTGAAAAAGCAGATCTAGCACATTGGTGGAAACTTCCATATTAATGAATCCATGGAAGTTTTTTAAAGAAAATCTTCATAATTTTACATCAGAATGTAATAACTACGTCTCTTATGCTTTATCCACCTGTCATTTTTCAGCATCTAATTAATTCCTACTGGATAAATCAAGCCTCGTCCTGCATTATTTTCCTGTTGGAAGTAGCAGTAGTAGTTATGGAAGTAAAATGAATGGTGTTTCATGTTGATTTTGAGTAATGCTGGGTTAAGGACGTCTGTTTTGATAGATCACTACTTTTTTGTGTGTTAAATGAAATCCAGACGGCCCAGACTCTTTGAAGTGCCCTTTTAAGTAAACTGTCATCTTATCTCTTTTTTCTCTGCTATATAATGCCAACCAGGCTGCGTCTAAAGTCCAGTTCAACTCAACATCCCTTCTGTTTACATTTACAGTAGTAGATGCAAAATGGCTATCCAAATTATATTCAAGGGGTGGTACACAAATAGCATGTTTTGCATGCTTGGTTATGCTGATTTAGCCTAAACCGTGTCTTGTGGTGTGACAATACTTTATTCTCAACTAATATACATGCAGTTTTATATGTGCATATAATTTGTATTACATGCGAGAATACATTAATTATAAGTACTTTGAAAACTTGCTTGACTTGAATGAAATACGAATTATAGACTTTCCCTTGTACATAGCAATCATTTTGATGCTAAATTAAAAACTTCATGAGCAAGTTGTTTGTCATCTGCTCATATGCTAAAGAAGCCAGTGTCTGTGTTTTCAGGCATAACAGTTGGGAACCTCAGGAAAACCTTCTTGACCCGAGACTATTGGCTGCGTTTAACAAGAGGTAAGAGATTTCCCTCATTGGACGAGCTGCCCTGTGTGTAAGAGCAACGCCCCCTTCCCCATGTGCAAACAATATGGGCTGCAACGCTTGGGAGGGCGTAAATGGGGCTCCATTCACAGGGCCATTCAGGGGCTGCAGACGTGTCCTGGCTCACTGCAGCCTGACTGAAAATTCAAACATCGTTAACATTTTCAACTGGAACTAGTTTTAGAGTTTTCTGTCAGCGTTTCGCATTTGGTTTCACAGTTTATGAAGGAGGGGTGTGAAATGAGACTTGGATCACTTGAGAAAAGAAACCACGTGTTTACAACGACTTGCTACTGTTAATTATTTATTTATATTTTTTATTTAAATTTTTTTGGAAAAGTATTTGTCTAAATATGACTCTGAATCCTTCCTTAAAAGTAAGTACATGTAAAATTCCTTCTGTTTAATTATTTTATCATCAAGAACAAATTAAGCTTTTAATTGGAAACACCACTTTTTTGCTAACACATCTGTCAAAAAGAAAGAAAATTATGTTTTTGTCCAAATTAAAACAATGGAGAGTTGTGACAGGAAGTGGGGAGAAAGAACAGGAAGTGAGGAGGCTTAAATTCATAAAAACAGGAACTGAATTTCACAATTGTGCCGTTTTCCCCCAATATTAGCAAAGACTGTTAAAAGAGTGTTTTATTTTTTTAAAGAATGAATTTTAATATATTTAAATGTTAGTTTTATTCATGATTCATTTTATTTAAATCCTCTTATGTAAAGCAATTTGAATTACTCTTGTTTATAAAACATTTTATTTAATTAAGATTGCCTTTGCCTCATGGGCTTTAAAGGGGTGGTTGATAAGCTTTTTTGAAGGCTTAATTGTGTTTATGGGGTGCAGTGTATCAATTTTTTTTTGTTTTTACATTTTTCCCCAAATGCTTTCTCTATTCTTAGGGAGCAGGAACGGGAACTCTTGATTCGCAATAAGGGTAAACGGCCCCGTGGACGACCCAGAAAAATATTGGTAAGTTTGCCTCAAAAATGCTAAAGATCTAGTGAGAAAAAACAACTTGCATCACACATTATGTTCTCACCATTTTCTGTATGTTAATTTCTTAGGAAAACATTCCGATGGTATCCAAATCAAGCAGCTCATCGTCATCGTCCTCGTCTTCTGGTTCATCATCTTCCTCGTCTTCTTCCTCTTCTTCAGATGATGACGACGATGAAGACGACAACAATGACAGGAATCCAAAACTGAGCCCTCGTCCACGAGAGCACCACCCAGTCCCTCAGAAGAAGGCCCAGATCATCGTTGCCAAGCCAGAACCACCGAAGAAGCGAGGAAGGAAAGCTCTTCCTCCAGAGCTAAAGGCGCAGCGCCAGGTCAAAGGTCCCCGGAAGATGCTCAAGCCCATTTCCAGAGACTCTGAGCTCAGAGGGAACATAAAGAAACCACTCATGCCTGCAAGCTTCACCTACACGGGGTTGAACCGAAACTCGGGAAGGGAGCCGATGGCACTGGCGAATAGAGGTTCTTTTACCCAGAAGAACTCTTTAAGTTCCTTGGGACGCTCTGTCGGGTCGGCCTCGTCGCCTACTACAATAACTCGACCGCCACAAACCAAAACTGCTTCTGATTTCAAGCTCTCGGTCTCAGATATTAGCAGCGGAGGAGTCGATCCCAAAACACCCTCGTGCAAATCTCCAGGAGTGGCTGCGTTGAATCTGCACAGCAGCAATGGACAGACATGTCCACAACTATCTCCGAATGTCCCGAAAGCCTCGGATCAGACTCTACTTCAAAGGTCAGGATCTCTCCAGAAATCCCCATCAAGCTCATTTTCTTCTCTTAAAACTCCTTCCAGCCTTCAAGCTCTCAACCTGCAGAGCGTAAACAAAATGGCGCAGGGTAATGGCAACTCCACAAATGACGGTTCCTACTTAAAGGGTACCTCCAACCCCAATAGAAAAAGCTCTGGGATTAACACAAGACACGAGCAGAGTCCTGCACCGAATGTCCCAAGCAAGTTCCCAACCAGTCAACAAGTCCTTAAGAGTCCGCAACGGGATAAAACCAAAGCGGATGATTTGTCTGAAAGACTGGGGAAAAAGAATCAAGGTAGAGTGGACAAGATACTCACTCAGACAACTGAGGGCCGAGATCAATCAGCACAAGACAGATCCTCTTCTAAAGATGCAGGGAAACCAAGCAAGACCCTGAGCGAGTTGAGCACTGGAGAAGAAGAAGGCAGCTCGGATTCTGACCGCGATTCCTCATTTCCGAGTGTCAACCGTGAATTAGCCATCTCGGTGCAGGCAGGTCAGGACTGGAGGCCGACACGGAGCCTGATCGAACATGTGTTTGTTACCGACGTCACTGCAAACCTGGTCACTGTAACAGTGAAGGAGTCACCCACCAGCGTTGGATTTTTTAGTATCCGCAATTATTGAATGCCGACAACTGGAACTGCAGCCACTCTGTGATAATCAGGAGAAATTTAGAAGAAATCAAAGGAACTGTTTGGTGCTTCTCCATCTTTGGATTTTACTTGTTTTAACTCAAAACCGGACTGTTTTAGTTGGTCAGTTTTGAAGATCTTTAAGAAGACTAATGCCCTAAGACCTGCTCAATCAGAAATGTTTATAATCTCAGTTAATCGTAGATATTAAGCATAAATATGTTAATTGACCGTTTGTCTGGGTTTTCACTTCAGGGATGGTTCCATGTTCTCTTGATGTTGATTCTGAGTACAGTATTAGTAAAAAAGAAAGTCACTAGATCAGAACAAATGTATCCAAAATGTGTTAAGGCTGATTCTCAGATCATATATTTTAAGGTGCCTGTTTTAAAAGCTGTCCTCTTTCTGCCTGATAACTATTATTACTGAGGGGTTTTTTCCTTTTAGTATGAATGTTGGCATCTTTTATACTACACAACAGTTCTGTTTATTTATTATTATTTCTCACTGGTTTTTGTTGGTAGGTGAAATGCTGAAACATACAGTAAAGATTCTTTTTATACAAAATTCATCATTGTCTGTTTTGATTTGAAAGTACAGTTCAGAATATGGATATCAAGAATCAGGGGTGTAACACTGTGGCCTAACAACATGCGGTAAAAGGTATATTTTCCGGTTAATCAGAGGTTTTTGTCCTAACTAGCCGAGACGGTGACACACAGAATTTCTAATTTAGAAACTATTATGTGCTTTATTCAAAGTTTAACATCTTCAATATGAGTTTAAATATCATATTGCGTGACCTTATAGCCATCTTGAAAGCAACAACAAACAGTTTACCTCAGATCTTGAAAATAAATGAAAGCAAAGATGACCGTTAAAACTGTGAACTCACTGCGAACCAACTAGTATATTTCATAACAGACATGTTATCAGTCACTCAGTATGTACATTTAATAATGTTAAAAGGTTTCATGTTTATGAATTAGATCATCAACCTATCCATTTCGTTGCGAGAGCAGTGTGCTTCAAGAGAGAGCCTGCCCACACACGCTTCTGATTGGCTGTGATATTTCATTGATTCAGTCTTGTCGTGTCTAGTGTGGACATCCAAATTGCTTGTCGCGTATAGTTAGGAAACGTTGTAAGAATGACAGCAAAGGCACCTCTTCTGCTCACTAAGGCTGCATTTATGACCAAAAATGCAGTAAACAACAGAAAAATTCTGAAATATTAGTTTCCCCCTTTTTTTCCTTCAAAACATTCTTCAAACAGTGAAGATTGTAACTTTAATAAACAAAAAAAGATGGTTGCTAAATAACAATTATTTGCAGTTCCAAAAAAAAATCTTCACAATAACAATTTCAGCATAAAATATATACTTTGCTTTTTTTTATTTTTTATCTGACACATATATAGAAGCAGCAAATAATGTTACTTGACAGTAATATGTACTGCAGCTCTCATATTTAGCATTTGCTGTCTGCCTTTTGTCTGATCTCCTCTGCAGTCCTGCACATCTGAGAGGCAGTTTAATTACGCAGGTTTAGACATTTTAAGAAACCCTTTAATTTTCCCAGAATTCTAAGAGGCGGCTTCCTGTCACACAGAATATAATGTGGTCTCTTTGGGCAAACGGCCATCCCTGAACCTCACACCGACTTCAGCTTAACTCAAACTATAACTCCAGTGGCTATACCTGGGCTGCATTTTCCAAAAGCATCATAAGCCAATGTCACCAATGGAGCTATGATTAACTTAGGCTTACGATGCTTTTGGGAAATGCAACTCTGGTTAGATTGTTCAGTAAAGTCAACTTGGCCTCAGATGTTTGTTCTAAATGGAAAAACTGAACGAATACAAATGAGCCACTAGTTGTCATCCAGTAGCGTACAGAGCTATAAAATAAAAATGGAGAACAGTTCAGAGTTCATATTGACATAAAGGGACAGTTCGAGACTGGATCTCTACTGGATCTCTAGGGGCACAACAGAAAAAATGAAAAAAATGAAAAAAATTATCAAAACATTTCAGTTTCATTGAAATAAGTGTCTCACTGGTATTGGGACAAATTATTCTGAGAGCTGACAATGTTTCGCCCAGAGGCAATCAGGGTTTTTCTGAGCAGTTTGACATGTTTGCAGTCACTGTGTTCTGTCTGTGTGTCGCCGCAGGGCTGCTGTTATCAGCCCGGCTCATTCCTGACCGCACGGTGATAATCACAGAGCAGCAGAAGGAATGAGATAACAGGACACGCGTGTGCTGAGGTTACTGCAGCGCTTCACTACCAGCTTCCTCCTACAAGCTATAACTGTAGTCATTTTTATTTTCTTTTATATTTAAATTTTTTCTGGTTTTATTGTAGTTTTAGTTGAAGTTGTTTCTTTAAATGCACTCTAAAAAATGCTGGGTTAAATATGACCCAGTTATGGGTGAAATACAGACAAACCCAGCAACTATACTTGTCTATATTTTACCCAGCACTGTGTGTATTTAAACCAACATCTTTTTAGAATGTATCTTTTTTACATTTTATTTTTAATGTTAAATCAAATGAAAATGAGAAATGGTACCTGTAGGTAAAGTGTGATTTTTAGGTTGTGATTAAAATATAAACTAATATGGTTTTGGTTTTAGTTGTTTTAGCTGTGTATTTTCATTTTAGTTTTGGTTTCAGTTCAAGTCAAGCAGTGAATTTGTTCTTTATTGTTTTAATTTTTGTTAACCGTTTTAACAGTTGCAAGGCATTTATGCTGCATATATATAAAAAAGATGTATGTTTCCTTAATTTTGAGGTCAAATGTTCCCTGAACATGCTTTCATGAGCTTCCTCCTAAGAAGGAGATTTAAGGCTCATCATGAGTGAATAATGCAGGCAGGACACACAAGTTAATCAAGTCCATCAACATTATTGTACCAAGAATGTCTCAAAAGGCGCTTTCCTTTCTTTTATTTGGTATAATGCATTATAATCTGTCTGTTTCAGCATGTATAATCCTTCATATCAATATATGTCTATCATAACATAAAAAAACGTGAATTCAAAACTGCACAGTCATCTCTAAAGTCTCTGTTAAACAATAGTTAGGCTGTGGAAAGGGTGGAGACGAAGCTAACAATCATCTCCTCCATCCGCACCCAAAAACACAAACATGTCAGAGAGTGAAAACACAACTGGAAGAAAACAAAATCTCTCTCTTTCGCAGAGATGAAGTTAATAAAGCTTCACTCTCATCATTGTCTGAGCAATCTAAATAAATATATTTTGGAAACGTGATTATTTAAAGGGGCCATAACATGACATTTTGTTATGGCAGAGGTATTTGCAATGTATGCGATAGATGCTATTTGCACTAATTGAAACAGCAGTGTCTTATTTGCGTTAAAAGTGTAAATATAGATGCTATTTGTACTTTCTGTACTTCACTAGTGGCAGATAGTATTTGGACCTCTTGTAGTATAAAAATTTTATGAAATTTTAAAATGAGTGTAAATGGTATATATTATATATATATATATATATGCTATGCTATGCTTGTATGGGTAAAACTTTATTTTATGTGTACTTACTATTATAATAGCAATAAATTATGAATAATTACAAGTAACCCTAAGCCAAATCCTAAAACTATCCCTAACCATATGTTAATGAATATTACTCAGTACTTACATGTATAATTTCACTGTAACAAGAACACCTTACCCTAGTGGGTAACACTTTATTTTAAGGTGTCATAATACAGAGTAATTACCTATATAGGTACTTAGTAGAAGCCATTTTACTTACATGAAATAAAATTTACTTTTCATGTAACTAAGTTATGGAGCAGCCTGCAATTACAGTTTGTAATTATGTAGACGTAAGAGGCAGCTACTGTTACACATATGTTACAGACCAAGTCTGTTACACAGCTACTTACACTTAAGTACAATCTTGATACTTTATTTTCAGTAGCTTATGTCTGTGTACTTGAATTTATAATTATGTTGTATAAAGTCTGCAACACATATGTGACAATCTTTTGGTTACATAAGTAGCTGTGTAACAGATTCGGCCTGTAACAAATGTGTAACAGTAGCAGCCTGTTACATCTAATTACAAACTTAGTACAAACTGTTTCATAACTTAGTTACATGGTAAGTACATTTTGTTTTATGCAAGTACAATGGCTACTACTAAACACTTACTAGGTAATCACTCTGTATTATGGACACCTTTAAATAAAGTGTTACCAAATTCTGTTATTAGAAGCTTTAATCTTAAAATTTCTGATGTGCAATTTTGTACCTTTTGTGACTTTATAGTAATGTTTGCATAGAATCCCCCAGGAAACTGCTTGCTTTCTTTGTCTTGTTTCAACAACCTAAAACTGCAGGCTTCTTCCACCTAACAAGAAATAGTAAGACTTATTGACAACTCGTGAGACCATGGATAAATAAGGTAAAAATGTATAACAAAAGTACGTCACAGGTTTATCCTCCTCCATTGACCATTGCTCTCGACAATGCGGAGGCCCTTGGCAGTTGTTTAACTTGTCTACAGTGTCCAAACTACCTCTAAAAAGGCATCTGATGAACATTTCTAAAACCATTAAAACATGTTTTACTCAAAACGTCTCATTGGCAGGGTATTGCTAAAAATGATACACCACTGTAACCATAAAAATCAAGATGCCATTTCTCAGGATTCAGTCGCACATTTTCACTTACTGTCAGGCTTACACAGTGACATGGCAACTTGGTCTGAAGCTGCAATGTTGTGCAAAGTTTCCCTGATCCCAGGTGTGCATTGTCACTCAGAAATGGAGAAGTACAGTTGAGCGGCAACCCCTCAGAGATAATGTCAAAAAGAAGTACAGGAGTATGACTGATGTCTTCGTTTTGACGGCAATGTCATCAGCTATGTGCAGCATCCATGCACAAGGAACAATATAAGAAAATATGGTCAATAAATAACCATGCAGATTGTGTTCTGGTTTTACTGGTCATGGACACCAGATAAGGTTGGCAAAAAATGCTGGAAATAAGGAATAAATGAAATGGTCTTTTATTTTTATCCAAACACGGGGTAACTCACACAGGAGACAGCTGAAGACCCGACAGGGGAAAAAGACAGGAACTTAAATGCTCAGACTAACGAGGGACGAAAGGAGACACACCTGGAATCAAATTAACAAATTAACAGGAGATAGAAACTGGGTCACGGAACACATGGGGAACATGACAGTATGTCAATATCACTAGCCGTGCTTCCATTTTCCTTTAAATTGCGCAAATTAAAATATACGCTTAATGGAAACATCACAAAAAAAGTTTTTAAGCTTGCATGAGGTGGTTTTCGGGAAGTTCCAAAAAGGGATAGTTTGCAAAACTGCAATGGATTTTCGCATTTCACATGGCATATGTAAAAAGTCATAGGATCATTGTTTAATGTATTATAACCTTCAAGAAACACTTAAAGACCGTGTCAAGTCAATTTTGAGAGTTGTTGATGAGCAGTGTTACTCTGATACGGACACTTAAGCTGTGGTTCTTTAAAGGGAAAAAAAGCAGCTGTTGAGTGAATTAATGTAAGAAATCTCCTTATCTTATTTTAACTTATTTAAGTTAGCTGAGGGCTCCTTGTGGGCCACTGGCCTACATGACTTCATGACCAATACTTGATTTAACAAATAAAACTAGTAGCTTTTAAATGACATGAAATCTGTTTACAAGCAGTCAGTAGATGGCGCTGTTGCTCTGAAAAGCATTTTGAGTTGTGATGTGTGATGTAATCTAGTGTACACTCAGCAGTGTGAGGAATGTGTCTGTCTTCATGATCTCTCAGTGGATCTGTTAACCCACGCTGCCCCTCTTAACCTACATCTGACATCTGACCCGCAGACGCCAGAGAGACTCCCTGACGTCCACGAGCTGGGAATCATGGGAATCAGCGCTTCACCAGAGTGTCTGCCACTAAATATCACACATCAGATCTCTGTGAAATCTCTTAGAGAGCAATGAGATCTAAATCCGAGCTCTGCTTTAGTTTCCAGATGTTTCTCCTGAGAAACAGACACAAGATTTTCTCATCTTAACTGTGCTCAGATTTGCCATCCAAAGTCAGATCTCAGTATGAACTCAAACACACAGCTTCAGTGTCCGTATCAGAGTAACACTGCTTATCAACAACTCTCAAAATTGACTTGACACAGTCTTTAAATGTTTCTTGAAGGTTATAATACATTGAAGAATGATCCTATGACCTTTTACATATGCCATGTGACTTGTAAATGCGAAAAACCTTCAATTGCAGTTTTGCGAATTATCCCTTTTTGGAATTTCCCGAAAACTACCTCATGCAAGCTTAAAAACTTTTTTTTGTGATGTTTCCATTAAGCGTATTTTCAATTCGCAATTTCAGCAATCGTTCTACAGCTCTGTAGTCTTATTGGATGGTGACTGGTGATGATTTGCACCTCTTTCTCCTTGTTTAGAATACATTTCTTATTTTAATATTTTATTTCTCTTTTCTCATACCTTTTCTTGTATCGTTTCTTTTTTTAAAAAAAAAACATATAATTGTAAAAGTTTTTAAAAATAGTTTTTAAAAATATTTAATACACTTTATGAATAAATAAATATTAATAAAATATAACATTAACAAATAATACAAACATCTTATAAATAGAAAATAACAACTAATTAAACTTTATAAAATGTAATAAAATATTATTTTTATTTATTATTATTAATTATTTGTTTATTTTTTGTTTTATATATTTATAAACATATTTTAAAGCTCTACAGTTTTCATTTTTTAATGTGTTATTTCTTGGCCAGGGATCATTTGAAAAAGAAACTACAGTTTCAATATGACCCCCCTGGTTAAATTAAGGGGAAAATAAATAAAAATATTATACTATGTACAATATTATTATAAAATGATTTTTTTTTTCAACTAAAACTGTATAATATTGTGTTAAAATGTTCAGAATTTAATTATTTAAATAATTATAGTAATAATAATAGTTTTTAAATTATTTTATTTCTCAGGAGAAACATCCGAGACGAAGCTGATTGTTAAGGAGACAAAGGCATGCTGAAGTCTCTGTGTCTGTGGTCATATATTCTCTCAGCATCACACTGATCTTGTACTCACAGTCACGGTGCGTGTGAACCCACAGAAACACTCAGAACTGCAGCGGGAAATTTATAGCAATGGGGCCAGAATTCACCCAGAATACACTGCTGTAAACACTGCAGAGACACGCCAACACACACACGCCTGGTATGCAGAAACACACACACACTTTATCCTCCCACATCGACCATCCCAAACAGATTTTTGTCAGTCATTGGATGTTCTCAAAATAGTATGCTATTGCTGACTGTATATAGTTGGTAAGATTTTCTTGAAAAGAATTATCGAAAGTAACAGCAATGAGATTTCTAATATTGCATACACTGATTAAAGAATCAGAAATGTTTTTTGAGAAGTAAATCATCATATTAGAATGATTTCTGAAGGATCGTGTGACACTGAGGACTGGAGTAATGATGCTGAAAATACAGCTTTGATCACAGAAATAGAAAAACGTTATTAGAAAATGATTGATTTTTAATCAAATAAATGCAGCCTCAGTGAGTAGAAGAGACTTATTTCAAAATTACAAAACCCAAATTGGGTTGTTTTTAGCCCAGGATATTTACTTTATGTTGTATTATTTACTGTATATACTGCTTCTTGTTTAATATAAACCACATTTCATTAGTTTTTACACAAACCAGATCATGCAGTAATTAGCAAGACCTCATTATAGTAAACGTTCAATTCAGTGAATGACATCTAGTCATCTCAAATGATTTTAAAGGTTATTTTGCATGGTGTGTAATAAATGCATAAATCCAAAGTTTTGACAATAGCATACATTTTGCATAAAAATATTATACTATCTAATCTATTAGACTAGTTATTTTGGATAACAACAAAAGCATATCATATACTTCAATAATTGTAATCCATTCAGTACTGAAAAGTGTCAAAAACAGTTGATCTGATTAAATAAGTGATTTACTCAATATGCAATTCAATATTTTATGAGCTTGGCAACATCAAATTATTAAAAGTTAATTTTGCATTGAGGATGACACTCAGGATGCTTCCTATGTAGGTGGCTCACTAGGGTTTGTTGAGCTTCTAAAAATGCCAGTGTGTGTGTGTGTGTTTGGCAGGACTGCTTGCATTTAAGACTCTCTATGGCTTTAACGATCTTCTACATTTCAAAGGCTTGTTTAGAAATGTGATCTGTGCATACCTTCACATACACACACACACACACACTAGCTGTTTTTAAATCACTCCTTCAGTGTGGCAGTGTAAATAAACGTTAGTTTGGCCTGTGTTCACACACACACACACACACACAGCAGCCGCAGACACACACTGTCATCTGTCTTACAACACAGACCATCCATCACAGCAGCGGAGTCGACATGTCTGACACACACACTCTCGCTTTTCACACCACTAAACACACACACGCTGACACCTGAGGAGAAAACACATCGATTCGATGCGCTGGATGATGATGTCATCGCGCGAGCAGTCTGGAGTCGCACGCTAATACGTGTGACGCCCTCTCTGCGTGTGTGTGTGTGTGTGTGTGATAAACCGTCCTGCGGTCCTGTTTGAACGATTCCTCGAATCATGCTGCTGTTACCGACTGATCAGATGCAACATTTTCACCTGCTGCAGCATAAAACAGGTTCATAAATTCCAGACGCATCACGAAAGAAGAAAACTCCCAGAACACCATGGCAACATGCAGAAATCGCTTTGAACACCCTGGCAATGCCCTGGCAACCACCTACAACAACACGCTAATGCTTTTGCACAGGCAAACACGCCTAACTTGAACGTGATTGGCTGACACAGTACAAGAAGTGAATGTCTGATGCTGAGAGTGACATGATTAATAAAACATCAATGTGAATTTCATATTCAAACAGCAGAGAACGAATAATCTGCTGTTTATTTATCATAACGAAGATAGGCTATCTCTGCCCTCTCTCTTACAGCTGTCAGTTCTGGCATCTACTCTTTCCTCCTAAACGCACATGTTCTGGGAAATCTTCATTTCACACCAAAATAATTTTACTCTAATGTTCCAGTTTATTTGTTAATGCTTTGTGCTTTTTACTTTACTTTTTCTCATTTTAATACATTATTCCTTTAGTCTATTTGTTAATTTTGCTCTATTGCTAATAGCATGTGGAAAATGCTTCACAGATGCCAATGTACAGTTTTGGTCATGCCAATTAAACTAATGAATCTGAATGGAAACAGCGAGAAAAAAGCAAACTATAGTGCTATTACTATTGACCCATGCAGCTGGTTACTTTAGTCTGTGAGCTGATTTAGTGCTGTTGTTGAATGTAATCCCTGTGTTTTGTCAGTTATGTGTGGCGTCACTGAACGCAGCGCTGCTATAGTGTGTGTACAGCTGAATTTCACAGCTCATTACACTGGCTCCAGTTCTGTCTGTGTCCCTCCCGAGCAGCAGCAGGTAGACCTCAGAGTCTCTCGGCAGGCCCAGGGCTTCTGTGGCCTGTCTGTCTGCGCTGTGTCATATCTGCTGGATGATGAGCCGCACAATAGCAGAGCATCTTGATGTTTACATTCATTCTGAAGAAGTAACGAGCCTCGAAGAGAGAGACAGAGAGAAATGACAGTGTCTGTCCTGTCTGCTGATCATTTACTCACCCTCACATCATCTCAAACCTGCATGACTGACTTTAATAAATAAAATAAAATATAATTGTTAGATGAAGAAACTAACAAAAAAAAAAAAGTTTAGGCTGATACACTAAAAATTTTAAATGGAAAATAAAAAATATTATAAAAGTAAAACAGAAAATTAATTAAACCTAAATAGTTATATTAAAAAAATAAGACAAAAAAACATTACAAAAGCATATAAAACACAATAGAAACTAAACTAAAATTATACATACTGAAAATATATAAAATAAAACATAATAATAAATAAATCTAATTAAAAGTACTAAATGTATGCATATAAATACCAAAATAACATAAAAAAAGCAAAAGCACATAACAAAATTACTAAAAAAAATTATAATGAAAATTGAAAACATAAAAGCTAAGTAACAATAGTATATAAATAATATTTAAATGATTATATGTCTTTACAAGCCTTATTATATAGTTTCATGCAAACTAAAATTTCATCAGTCATTCAATTCAAATTTTGTTCAATAATAAAATGGTTTGACATCAATTAAAAAGACAAAAGCGTGTTGGCTGTGCATCATGAACACACTAGATTTAAACAGCCTGAAAGCAAGATTTTCACTCTGTAATGATTTAAACATCTGCATATTTCTTACATAAAACTATTGTATGACATAGAATATAGTGCATGAGTTGTAGTCTCCATGCTCTTTCATTGCATACAAAATAATAATTTCCTTCTGTGCTTCAGAAAGAATGTTATTTGGGTTTGAAATGACATGGTAATGAGTAAATAAATAGCTTTTTGTTGTTATTGTGTGACTATCCCTTCAAGAGCCAGACACGACCATACAGACTGTTGATTATCAGGAAGGTCTTTTGGCTCCAGTACTTCAGAAGAAAGAAGAAAAGGTAATACAAACAGAGATGGGGGAAGTGTGTGTGTTGCTTGTTGTTAATTTGCTCCATGCCGATCAGTCAAACAGGGACCCCAACCGAGCAAATCTCGTTTTCATGACTGTCAGCAAGAGCTCAAGCAGAGAAGCGGCTGTGGACGGAGAGATGCAGAGAAAATCAGAGAGAGAAGAGAGGCGCCAAATAGTAATTAAAGTTGTGTAGATTAAGTTTACAGAAGTGTGATGCTTTAACTCGCTTTATTACCCCCTACAGGGGTGTAAAAACCCTCCCCTCTATCCCGTGTGCATATGTGTGTGTGTGTGTGTGTGAAAACCAACATTTACCATCTCACTCCTGCATCTGTTTTTAAGGCGCGCTTTGCACCCTGTAAAGTCTCGACTCACACCTCAGTTATCCGGGCTGTGAGAGGGTCAGAGAAACAGCCCCACGCCGCCTCGCACCTCTGCGATAATTGGATGGGTCGCGTCTTTTCCGCCGCGTGCTTTGACTCCTATCTCTGGTGTTGTTCAGTAGCTGCTCCTGCTGATATAAGACACATAAAAACTTTGTTCAGTGATGAAGAGTTTATCTGACACAATTCTCATTATTTTCATGTCGATTATCATGGCTATATTGCAATCATTTTATTCATTGTCAAAAACAAAACAACTTCTTATCGCTGTCTTTTGGTTATGAGGTGAAACATTACCAAAATGGGTGATAGATAAAGTGCGTTGCAAAAGTATTCATACCCCTTCATTTTTTTTTCACATTATGTTGCAGCCTAATGTTAAACAGCTTTAATTACTTTTTTCCCACAACAACCTACACTCCATACACCACAATGGCAAAGCACAAAACTAGTTTGAACAACTTTGAAATTGTTCTATTGCATAAGTATTTCTGTGAATTTAGCAGAGGAGCACTCAGTAGATGTCACTACACTTCAAGTGGAGTTAACCTGTGGCAAAATCTATGGAATAGGTATGATTTGGAAAGGCACACACATCTTAATAAAGGTTTACCAGCGAAACGGAGCAAAAATCAAGCCCTGAGGTCATAATAACTGCTGGTATTATAACTGGAGTTTAGAAACAGGCTTGCATCAAGGCATAGATCTGGGGAAGAGTTCAGAAAAAAAATATGCTGCATTGAAGGTTCACAGAAGCATTTAGCCTCCATTATCCATAATGGAAGATATTTGGAAAAACAATGGCTCTTCCTAGAGTTGGCCTTGGACTACTTGATTATACTGGTGACCAAGAACCTGATGGTCACTCTAGTTGAGCTCCATGATCATATGTGGAGACAGGAGAAACCTACAGAAGGACAGACATCACTCCAACACTCTGGGCCTTATGGTGGTGTGGCCAGACTCAATCGTCTCCTCAGTGAAAACGCACCTAAAGGACCTTCAGATTCTCTGGTCTGATGAACATCAATTCTAAACATTATGTTTGAAGGAAGCCAGCTCTGCTCATCACCTGCAGAGTACCATTCCAAAAGTGAAGTGTGCTACTAGCAGCCTCATGCTGTGGGGTTGTTTTTCAGTGGCAGGGATTGAGAGACTCGTCAGAGAAGAAAAAAGCTCAATGCACCAACATACAGAGATTGAAAGAAACCCAGTCCAGAGCATTCAGAAACTCAGACTGGGCAGAAGGTTCACCATTAACAGTACTACTCTAAGCACACAGCAATAGTGGCTTATAGACAACTCTTTTAAATGCCCTTGAGCGGACCAGACACAGACTGGGATTTAACCCAATCAAATATCTCTGGAGAAAAATGAAAATGTCTGCCAGCCCCCATCCAAGCTGAAAGAGCTTGAGAGGTGAAGAGGTGAGGTGAAGAATGGCCGATAATTGCCAACTGCAGATGTGCAAAGTTTTCGCATCATACCCAAAAAGACTGTAAAGGTGCTGAGTTAAGGGTCTGAATACTTATGCAATGTACTTATTTCAGTGTTTTACCTTAAATAAATTTGCTTAGTTTTCATAAATCAGTTTTTTTTTTTGCTTTGTATGGACTGTATTGGTTATGAATACTTTCGTAAGGCACTGTATGTAGCAAAAACATCTATGATCTGGTGATTTAAATAGCCCAAAATACGGATCTAAAGAAACACTTCAAGAACTTCAATACTATTTAGCTGCCAGTACATATCCACAAATTCTGATAAGCCAACAAGCTCCAGTACAGTGCAGATGGGAAGTGAGGTCAGACAGGTTTTTCCTCCAGCAGCCACTGTCTCTAATGAGGGTGTATCCTGTTTATCGGGGTGAAAATGAGAAAATGCCCCCCTGGGGTCCCTGTGAAGACCCTTCTGTCCCCCTGTCCCAGTGTGCCCTGTTTAAACAGCAGACCGGTGAGATGAACGCAGTCGGGGGTGCAGAGACACACTGCTGGGACCCAATAACACATAACATCGGATGCACAAAAAATACTGCACCGTTGCTTTTAATTGGAGGGAAATATTTTTTCTTCAATAATGTAACTTTTTTTTCATTCCGATTTAGATACCAGTTGGACAATGACAATGCATGTAAATGTTGCTAGAAAGGCAGTGTAGCTGATGTCAGATGCTCAAACAGACAATGAAATAAAGCAGACTTGCATCCTATAAAAGGACCTTCTTTTTAGGGTCCTAATGCAGACAAAAACAGAACAAATTGTCATGGCAACCACAGCTTCCATTAAAATCCTACCAATACTATTGTAACAGTTGATCTTCTTCACACAGTGTTATTTTGTTTCATTTCTTTGTTGATGATATAGAACACTTTATACTAATACTAAGCCAGAAAAACAGAAATATATGTAAGCTCTTTCACCGAAAAAGGTAAATAAAAATGAGAGAAAAATTCAGAACTGCAAGATAAAAACTAATTAGTAATGTACTTCTATCTCTCAGTTTTCAGGGTTTTTTTTACTTCAGCAAAATTAAAAAAAAATATTTCTTCCAATTGTGAGCTTGTATCTATAGAATTGTATAGACACAATTTTAATCAGATGCAAAGAACTGTTACACATTTACAGCTGCTCACACACATCTACAGTTTGATAAGTGCCACTAGATTGCACAGAATTCCAGATGTACAATGTTTGTATATAATGTTTGTGTGGGGGGACCAATCTAAGATTGACTGGCCCCTCTATTCCATTCTATCCTGTCTTATAATGTTGACTTTACAAGGCAGAAATTTAGACAAAAGAAAATGGTTTAAATGCAGAGAATTGGAAAAGAAAAGAAAAGAAGCAGTTAAATGAAAGCTTGTGCAGGTGAAAGTGGATCAGTGTGTGTGTGTGTTACGGGGGGATGGAGTGATGGACAGCTCACACGCCAGCCATTATAGTTAGGTGCTGCCAGCGCCATCGCCATGGCAACAGGCCAGGGGCCCGACAGAACAAAGAAGCCGGATCCCAGTGTGTGTGTGAAAGACTAACGGCCTCCAGCGCTCATATTTACATGTGACGCTGAAGGGTTAATTGCTGTGAATTCCTGGGCTGCGTGTGAACTCTGTGTCATCTTTGATTTGACATCGCAAACACCTCCAGAGTTACAGATGTTCAGCTTCTGAAGGCATATCTTTAGGTGATCTGATATCTAGTTAATATCACTCAGACGGTGCTCAAATTTGCCTATAGTTAGAGATCTCAATATGAACTCAAAAATTATCATCAAATCAAATTATCTGAGCTGAACTCCACATTCCCTTTGCAGCTCTTCAAATGCTTGCATGATGACTAGACTAGATGACTATTTTTTGTAAAGAAATCAATCCTTTTATTTAGCAATGATGCATTAAAGTGAATAAAAATGACAGTAAAAACATGTTTAATGTTTCAAAAGATTTCCATTACAAATAAATGCTGTTCTTTCGATCTTCTATTGATCATAGAATCCTAAAAATACACAAAAATACAAAGCAGCAGCACAATTGTTTATAATATTGATAATAAAAAGAAATGTTTCTTGAGCAGCAAATCTGCATTTTAGAATGATTTCTGAAGGATCACTAAAGATAGGAGTAATGATGCTGAAAAGTCAGCTTTGATCGCAGAAATAAATTACAATTTATAGTATATTCACAGTTCTTTTAAATTGCAATAATATTTCATATTACTGTTTTCCTATATTTTTGATCAAATAAATACAGCCTTGATGAGCAGAAGAGAGACTTTCAAAACATACCAAGCTCAAATGTTTGAATGGTGTTGTATTTTAAGGAATTTGGAGAGGCCTCTATTGAATCTCATGAGAAATTAAATATATTCTAGATTATATAAACCTGGAGTCTGCATCGCTTCCAAAATCAGTTCATTTTACAGCCTTCTGGTATCCAGTTGCTTTTTATTTTGCTTTTTTTAACTAAAAGTAACTTTCAATAAGCCAAATGTTCCCAATAGAGTCTGATCTAGTTAACACTCCATTCTGATTGGGATTGAACCTCGAACCCTTGTAGCAGGAGCCCACTTTCTTAGTCAGCTGCGTACCTGCATTTCTGAGCTTTGAGACTTGCTCCGAAGACCTTCATCCGACATCAAAGAGACACTGGCCTTGCATACCAGGTAGCAGGAATATCTTCACTCCTAGATTCCCCAAAATGCATCAAACACCACAAAAGGAATTTTAAAAGGAAACCATTTCTGGCCCAACATCAACGATCAACTTTTCAAAAGATACCAATTAACCCAGCAGTGGGAGAACGTGAAGAACGGGGCCAGTACATTTTCTCCAACAAACAAATCGCATTTCTGATGCAGTACCTGCACAGGTCAGGGTTACAAAAGGTGAGTGCACAAACTGTACGATTTAAGCGAAAAAACTATCATGAATCAGACTCTTTATCCTACGCACGGTGGAAAAAGCACCTGCGACTAAGAGCGAGGTTTATATACAAAGGGTGTTAAGAGCAGGCCAGCTGTAGTCTTTGAGGATAAGGTGAAAATATAAGTTCATTGACAGACGTATGTTATCAAGTGAGCTAGCTAGCAGCGATGACAAGGCAGATAGCGAAGTCTACAGGGTTCATTTCTACAATGATTATTTTATACCCTTCCCAAGCAGCCATCGTAAAACGATACAAAAAGCCATTGCGACATACGAGGTTTTATGGATTTTTCATGAAGCTAAAAGTTAAAAACGGGCCAAGCGACGTGCTGACAAGCGGCTAGAGTTAAATGTAAGCACGCACGAGAGATAGAAAGGGAAAATGTTTCAACATGGTCAAACTGGGTCAAAGACGAACCTTGTCTCAGCCAATTGGGCACCTCTGAAGCAGCGATCGCTCTTCGGGGCGAAATAAATTATTTATAAGTTTATAACAATGACGTGTCATGAAGTTTCAATTTCACTACAATGAATCCATACCCACGGAGCATAAAGCAACACCACATGGATGAGAGGGGATCACGACACAAGCGGTTCCGCCCACCCAATCCGGTGCTCCCCAGACGTACAAAAGACAGGGAAAAACAGACGTATAGACGCCTTTCATCCTCACAATGAGAATCATATGTCTCCCGTGGCCTGCTCCAGACATTCGGTCTTCACTATAGGTGACGCCTTCGGGGCAGAAATGGGAATCTGAAACAAGGAACAAATCGTATGGAGATAAGAGGCTTCTGGAGGGGAAGAGGTGGTCTAATGGTTCTGGCCGAGATACGAACACAAAGGTTATAGATTCAAGAGAGCAGTTTTGTGTCCATCCACTTGATACCCTTGCGCAAGGCAACAAGCCCATCTGTTAATGAATGTAAATCAGCTTTATTATATATACATATTCACGTAAAGTGATAAACATTAGCAAATCTTGGTTATGTAAATGTTTAAACTGTCACAAAATGTTAATTTATTTTTACAGCACTTTATATAGAGTTGGATATGTAGCAAATTTAACTTCACACGCATACAGTTGCCTATACTTACATTAAGCGATATAGACTATACAACCAAGCTCAACAGCTTGATTATAAATATCATCAATCACACAGTTCTCTATATAAAGGTGGATACATCAGGGGTTTTTTTTAAACACATAGTAGGTTACACTCATTTGATATATACTATAGTAAACCTCAACTGTGATTGTTTACATAGTAGCAAAATTCGAACTAGGCCTATATTATAAAAATGTAGTTTTATATAAGCTGATTTGACATTGATTAGAACATTGCGCTTAAATAAATAAACAAATAAATAGGATATCAAATCTACAAAAATACACTTCTAAACAAAATGCAACTTCAGTGGAGGGCAACAGCACTTCAAACAAACATCTCAGTTTCATTTGAAAGATTAACTACAGTTGTGATTGTGCATTGGTCTGTGGCATTACCTCATCAACGGCGTTCCGCTTCCAAAAATACTGCATTTAAATTTAATACGAGTATTTACAGCATACATTCTGCTGAGGAATACGCACAGAAATGAAAGCCAGCGTGTTCACGGGCCACGTCTCTCTCTCTCTCTCTCTCTCTCTCTGATACCGCTGCATTACTTCATGGAAATGCATCAATACCGGCCGGTCTAGAAGAGAGACTTGGCTCGCGTCTGATTTCTCATTATCGTAGACTAATGTTCTTGCCCGGTGCGTATAAATCAACGCGACCGAGCCGCTTTCATGTGCGCAGCGGGAAGTTATCGTGCATATCGACGAGCTCTTTGAACTCTACATGTATGTTCTATATGTCTGTGGGTGTGGATGAGATGGGACAGAGTATGTATTTATTGATCGGTCACAGGGCTTATGAAAAGATCAGAGACCGAGAGAATGAAGACAAAAAACTAGCGTGCTAACTTTCTGTCTACAAAACCAGTTAACGTTCTTCTTAACCATCATGTATTCTCACAAGTGGCTGATTTTGGAAAGCTTTACATAGACAACAACTAACGCGAAGCGCTCAGGAAACAGCCCTCAAATGAATCCAATACAGACTAAACGCTAAAACAAGTGACACACACAAAATATTAATACAAAAAACAGAAAGAAGCAATACCAAATGCTCACCATTTGGAACATGTTTCATGTTGCTTGGAATGGTTTTTATATGTAAACATACGTTATACGTGATAGTGTTTGACCGTTGCGCTAGCACGTTCTGAAAATGTGGCGGCAAATTTTAAAAGCGAAAAGGCGCGTTTTTAATCGCAACATGATTTCTATGGATTTTTATTTTTTAAAAACGAATAAAATTGTAGGCTAACTTCACAATTCTTACTTTCGAATTTATATCTCACAAATCGCAAGATGTACGTAAAAATGAATAAAAATGTAATTTTTCACAATTCCTATTTTTCTCAGAATTGCGAATATATATCTCACAAACTGCAAAATATACAACATTTGAACAGGCTTTATATTAAGAGTGGGTTTATGATGAATTATAATGCTGTTGAGACAGCTAGGATATTTTTGGGAATACAGAAAAGTAATAAAAGATAAAAGAATAAAAGCATTAGATCATAAAAGAAAGAAAGAATAAAACTAATATTCAAAATGCAGTTTTAAATAAATTAATGTACCAACATAAAGCCAAGTACAAATCAATCTTTCTTCCAATTAATATGTATATGTATGCCATTATTAGATTTTTGATTCATTGAAGATGTTTGGCATGTGCACATCCCTCGCTTTCACTATAGTTATAAAGGTCTGCATCTGAATACACACATCAAGCCAAATGAAGAGGAGTTGTAAACAAAAGTAAACAGTCATGTATTTAAAGCATTTGGGAATGTTTATGTTTGGAAGTTATTTTATTAATGGTTAAATAGGATCCAGATTTCAAATGTACATTGTCGTGAACAAGTGTCTGCAACTGCAAAACTCACCACCATGGTACACAAAATGCTATGAAGTATGAGTTGATGCTGTCAGTATCTGACGAACAAACATACAAGCTCACAAGAGTACATAAAAAAGCTCTGAAATTCTTAACGGACTGAAAATATTTTTTTTTATGAAGGAAGAAACCAGACTAAACAAGAACAGCACAGCGTAGCAGTGGCAGGTGCGTGATATATTTCGTAAAAAGATGATGGTTCAATGCTCATGAGCTTTTTATCATTTGTTATCACATCTCACAGGGCAGAGGAGTGTCTAATGTGCACTTTTCTCATTATCTTCTTCTGTCCTTGAATCTTCAAAGAATATGCACCACTAATGAGACTTCTATCCGAAAAACAACCCAACTATTCCTTTCTGAAAAAAAGAGGAATGCACGAGTTTGATTTATATTCAAGCTGGGTTTTTGCAGACATTAATGTAAGAACAGAAATGAGAAGAAAAGCCTGCTGGATCAAGTCATTACTAATGGGATTGTAAATTTGTCCTTTGTTGGTAACACAGGTTTAAAACAGATAACAGCTTGAGGCATCCTTAATATCTCTGAATCAAGCAACTTCTCATTATTAGTTGCTCTGCTTTCGTTTTACAGCTCTGAACACAAGTGACTCATTTGGGCCTCATCTTTTAATTTAAGGCATTTCACCTAAAACAAAAAAGGTTGATACCTAAATGAGACAGTCCACTATAAGAGCAACCTCTGACCAAATCACATTTTCCTTTAGGAAATCAGACGAGTGTCAGAGTTAAACGCTGAAGTGAAATGAAGGGGACTCAGTGCTGCATGTCGACTGAAGGCTGATAAAATAACAAACGTCTGCATGTCAGTGGCCTGCGTTCAATCGTCCTGTCACTGACACGGGACAGAGCTTTGGGTTAGTGAGTGGGATTTTATGACGGAACGGCCCTTTCATTCCGCTGCATTAGGAAGACAAACTGCCGTTATCACTTGAAGTGGGTCTGCGGCCGCAGGAGAAACATGTTTGGCGCGTCTCCTGAAGCCGCAGAGATACAGAGACTCTTGACACTGGTCAAGCCACGTGCTTAAGAGAAGAGATGGACCAGACCGCCATCGTCTGCCGGAGAGAGCGCCGTGTCCATATTAAGAAACGAGGGAGGTCTGCCGGAGAGATATCAGAGCAGACATACACATCAACACTCAAGACCAGATGAAACGAGCATCTCTGATAAATACGAGCAGCTTCTGTCATGCACTCACTCACACAGGATGCTCTTTCACTTTTCATTTTTAAGATTTAGCTTGGTCTGAGATGTTTCTCCTGAAAAAAGAAACACAAGTGAGACTGATTATTTTGAAATGTGTGATTATTGAGTACTTTTTTCTGTAGAAACAGATCTAAAGACTGGACTCCAGTCAGATTTTTAAATGCTTCTGCTCACCAAAGCTGCATTTATTTTAGCAAAACGTCAATAAAATGATAATATTTAGAAATATTTTTAGCATTTAGAATAGCTGCTTTCTATATGAATACGTATTCAAATATAATTTATACAAATATAATTGCTCGAGAAACATTTCTTATAATTATCAGTAATGAAAATAGTTGCTGTATATATTCTTTGAATAAAAAGTGCAGTGTTTATTCAGAAATCTTTGGTAAAATTATACATCTTTACTGCCTCTTTTGATCAATTTAGTGCACACTTATTGGAAAAAAATAATAATTATTAGTATACAAACTGTATACTATTTTCCTTTCAAAGCCAGTCACATGACCACTCCAAACACATAGGTTTCAGGGACCTCATCTACAGCAGACTAAGACAAGAGAACACAAGAGAGAGATATATGAGAGAATGAGTGTATAAATCACATGCCATCTCCCGCAGGGTTTACGAACGCCTGCCTCTCCGTTAAACAGAGGGCCCTGCTGGTACCTGGGGGCCACCGTGCAGGAGCCGAGGCCCCGCCGCCCCCTCCTCGCTCCACAGAGAGGTCGTCACAGGGCCTGATCGGCACGACCCCTGCGGTCACACTGCACAGTGTCATTTCAAACGCAGTATTTCACTGATAACAGCGGCTCGCGACGCCAGGTCAGAGAGCTCAACACAAACAACACTTTTTCGATCAAATACATGGCATCAGATTGCACTGCCAGTTTTGTTTATCGTGATCTTTTGATCTAAAGGCTTCTGCTTAAATGCGTGATCTGAACTTCTCCAGGCCAATATAAATTGCGCCCACAAGCAGATCTGGAGTCTAAACAAAGGAGTTCTCATTTGTCTCACATCATTACCAGACTTCCATTCGTATTCTTCCAGAGTTTTCATCATTTAAATGTTGCAATAACATGCAGAAAATAGTCATAAAAATAGAACGAGTCAGTGTGTTCAAAGTTTTTCACTGCCATCATTTTAAATATTGAATAATTAAATAATTGTACAGTACACACATATTCTCAAATATAAATGTTGTAAAATAATGTTATACCAATTACTTAGAGTTGGAAACCAAAGAAACCTAGAAAACACTAACCTGAAGAACTACTTAACAACCTTTATTTTCAAGGACTGACGGTTGAACAGTCTTCACCAAATGAATATGTTTTTGTTTGACATAAATAATAACCACTAACAGCGTTGGTTCTTCTACAATGGCATTGGTCCTTATATGATAAAGGTCCCCTAAAGGTCAAATTACAGTTAACAGTTCTTTTTAAAGTTCCAAATAGAATGTTTAACCACCAATTATTTTGAATTGCATCTATGATCTAATGCTTTTAAGAACCTTTTTTTTCCCTCTGAAAAGCAAGAACCTATAAACCAAAACACTGAACTGAAAAAAAAGATACATCAAGCATCAGTGCTTTTTAACATTTTAAAAAGTGTTGCATTTCAATATTGTGAAACTTGATAAAAAGCAACCGATTGCTTTACATAGTTACTTTTTATGGAAAAATAATGCATTGTTGTATGTTACTTGTTAGATACATGAACTTTTTTGTTACCTGAGCTGGGCTTACTTATTTATTTTTAATAACTACAATACTTTTTGGCATCTGTAAAGGCCTTTTCACACCAAAAGCGAAATGAATAAGCCTCAGGCTCTGTCTTTGCACCTCACTCCAGCTTCTCTCAACAAGGGGACAGGAGAGGTGTCTGTCAATAAATGCTTTATTCAACTTGCGTTACTTGTAATGTGTTTTCCCAACAGTCGAGTGTGTAATAAATCTTCAACTCGACACATCCAAAATATAAACTTTTATTTTTAAATAAAAAGTTGTCAGTTTAGATCTTACAGGTAGAAGTAAAACCCCCAAAATATTATCGCACACTCATAAAAATAAAGGTTAAGGGTTTTTTGCAAAGATTTCGGTTTATTTTTTTCCCTCTGTGTAAAGAATCATCTAAAGAACCCTTTTTTCCCACTATAAAGAACCATATGTGCAATGGAAATGTTCCATTGATGTTAAAGGTTCTTTATGGAAGCACCCGTGGCAAAAAAAAACCCTTTATTTTGGTCTGAAACCTCCAGACCCTCAATACCCTTTGGCCAGGACGCATCCATTTAAACGAAGCCCTGTGTGATTAGTTTGCCCAAGCGGCTGTAACGGTGTCCTAATCAGCGGAGTGTTTGGATAAAGCGCTGTTCTGCAGGGGTAAACAGAGCTGTATTTGATGCCCTTTATGAGGGCTGTTTGGCAGGGTTTATTCCTCTGTTAGACTGGCTCCATGCTCTCGGAGGGAGGCCGGCCCTCCTGCGGGGCCGCAAATGGGCGGGTGGCAGTCGGGCCGGGCCACATGAGAGAGAGATGCTCTCCAGCTGTTCCAGGCCTCGTGCTTTATCTCTTCAGGATGTTACAGTAGATGTTAACAGCTTTTCAATGAGAATCATCATGCATCTCCACCCCACAATAAAAAACTTGAAAACAAACCACTTGAGACGGAGATAAAGAGCCATTTTCACTTCAGATAAGCTGCGGGTTTTACAGACTGCGAACTAACGCGCTCATTAGCACGAGCCGTCAGCTCCGTTAACACCCGTGATGTGAGAAAGTTTAGTCATTAGGCTCCACATTACATGTTTGTCGTAAACCGCATCAACCGGCCGTAACCCTTAACCCAGTTAGCCGGCAGAAAACGCATCCAGAAGGGTTTTAACGAGACCAAATAAGCAAATTAACACATTCGGGTTCCCAGGCTGTGAATGTTAACAATTGTTTGAATTAATTGATGTGGAAAATGCAGTTAATCTACTTTAGACGGGACGTCTACTGAAACATACATCACATAATAACACTTCATAATAACTTTCATTAATAAGTCATTAGCAAATACCCTATGATGCTTAGTGACAGATCAGGAGTTCGGAATGTACATGAGGGCATATGAATAAAAGATTCAGAAAATAATACACACTCAAACCATATTTAGGCCTACATGTATGATTTATGTTTGAGCTGCATATAAAATTCACAACTATAACTTAATGTGATGCGTAGTTGTCAGTCTTACATGCCCTCAAAAATCAAGGCATGTTATTATGATTTATTATTAACTATTTGATTCTTCATATTCTCAAAATGCACTTATTTACATTCGAAAAAAATTAAATTAAATTTGTGCAGTAAAATAAACATGACTCGCTGTGGAAGTAATAATTACTTAGATAAAAATAAATGGTTTATTAGTATTATAACAGAAATCAGACCTGTTTTTTTTTTTTTTTTTGGATTGAAGTGCCAAAACCTCCACGGGCCCCTGAGAGCATCACCAGCGGTTGCCTGGTTACGGGGGCCTTAAGCCAGGTGAGAATATTTCATGGTAAATTAGGAGAATCTCTTTGAAGTTTCTTCACAGGCGTCGTGAAAAGAAACAAAGACTTGGGAAACAAAAGCTTGAGCGTGCCGTTTCTTGTGGTTTTCACTGATATTTTATTATCTGAATATAAAGAATAAATAACAGTTCATCTTAATTTACAGGATAAATCGTCACCACGGAGCAGCCGTCACAGCTGCGGGACGTTAAAAATCCATAATAAATTTTGAGGTCGTCACATCGGTGTGGAAAACCTTATAAAACATCTCAAACGGCTCCACGGGCCGCTCTCTGCAATATAAATACATTAACCAATATTTTCCACAAATACAGTAGACTCTGGATAACATAATACACATAATACTGGCTTTTTACAAGTAGCTAAATCATTACATGATGGCACGACATATACATACAATACATTCCTACACATGATAGTGCATACAAAAATAAACTGCAACACTTCACAATAACTTATATGAACGCCATTAACAGACAATATTATAATACACAATACTCAACAAATCATCAGCTAGTACATTCAAACAGTAGCTGATTTCTTTATTTACTATATATAGTGTCATATAATATAAGATTGTGATATATATATATGAATTATTGATATCTTCAGCATTATCTTTGTTAATGACCTTAAGTTAACAAAAAGTGTTACCAAAATAAAACATTTTTCATAACTTAAATCCAGAAATTTGTATGAGATTAGACTTTTTTCATGTTTTTCCAGAAATATGTATCAGAGCAGAGTTTTTAAAAATGAAATCCAGAAATAGGTATCAGATCAAATTTTGTACAGTAATACAGTTTTCCATAATTTAAGTTCAGTAATCAGCATCAGCTGCAGCTCATGTCCAGAAATACGACAGTTTTTATATAGTTTGTGCACTTTTTTTCTAGAAGTGAGCATCGGGCAGAGTTTCGATGTCCGTTCGTGATTGGTCAGTTCGCGCAGGAGCATTTACACTCAGTTATGATGGGATACTGCACAGGTATCCACGCGCACTTGAGCGCGCCTCGTCTCTGCACGCACCGCCACCGCAGCAGCGTGATGTGCGTGGATTTGGCCGGTTTGCACACCATCCCCACCGGCACCGAGCAGGAGCGCTTGCTGTAGCAGCTCCCCGCGCGCACGAAGCGCGGCCAGAAGCGCACGCCGAGGTCGTTCCACGCGTACAGCACCGGGCAAAACGAGTAGGACCAGAGCCACATCTGCAGCCTGCGCTTCAGCTTCTTGCTGGCTTTGCGCTTCTTGCCCCACTGCACGTCAAAGTCCAGGTTCTTTATGTCTTTAGGCATCATCCCGGTGGGGTTCTGCTGCTGGAGGTCTAGCTCCTCTAGCTCCTCGTTGCCGGTGTAGCGGTCCTGAGGAGGACTGATGGACAGAAAGCGGCTGTCAAAGTCCTCGAGTGCGCTCCGCAGCTCTGTCTCGTTTAGGTCCCTCTCCCGCGGGTCGAAGATGGGGTCGGGGTCCTCCTTGAGCTCCAGCAGGGGTAAAGTGTCACTCGGGATGGGTCTGAGGAGGTAATAGTGCTGACACTGAGCGAGGGACACCAGGAGCAGGTACACAGTCACCAAACACCTCGGGAGATCCATCGTGAGGGAAAAAACGGGGGCAAAAAACGCACAAACTCAACTTTATCCGAAGCGAATGCAAAGCGCTCAGATGCCGGATCTATCCATCCATCTCACTCGCAAGGTTTCCTGCTGCTGGCGGTTGAATGCGCCGGAGTCGTGCACAGCATCACGCGTGAAAAGTCCCGCGAGCCAAAACTCTGGGAATGCCTCTCTGACGCGCGCGCCTCTCATATATACACGCGCGGCCCAGTGATGTAATACAACAGCTCTGGGGTTTTGAATGTGAGTTTGTTTGCAGGAGATTCCCCGACACCTCCTTCAGAGCTCAGCGGAGGGAGAGAGAGAGACAGAGAGAGAGAGAGAGGGAGGGAGGGAGGGGGCGTGGCTGAAGGCGTGCAAGGGTTTGAACCAGCTACGCCTCCTGTAGGCCTCCTCACGCCACGGAGTTTACTGTAACCTGCACTTTATAACCGTTATCCTAGTATTTTGTTGTTCATTTCCTTAATTTAACGCACTTTTCTGATTTATTTATTTATTTTATTTTTTTATTATATTTTCAAAATTTACCAAATTGCTAAACGTTGCAATAAGAAAATGTAAACAACAATGATAATAACAGTATTAAGCAATAAAACATACAATAAACCATTTAATGATATCAAATTATTTATAAAACACATATAATTCCAAACACAATACAATCTGATGCCAATAATAACAATAAAGTACTTGCATTATTACATTATTGTGTAGTGACAAAAAAGGAAAACTTGTAATGACAATGTTATTAACTATAATAATACTTAGAAAGCCTTTATTTTTGCATGACTAGTATAATTGGCATGATTGCAAAATATTGCAATGATGATAAAAACAATAACAACAACAATAGTAATTAAATAAAAGTTAAATAATAATATTTGGCTGCACTTTATATTAGGTGGCCTTAACTACTATTTACTTGTTTATTTATTTAAAAATCCCCATATGTAATTACATCTGTAATTCATTTCTATAATGACATTTATAATTACTGTTGACCCATCCCTTACACCTTAACCCACCTTTAAACCTATACGCATACCACCAAACCAGTGCCTAACCTTACCCGTATCCCACCCCATTTTGTAATACAATATGAATGCATTAAGTACTTATTATATGTATAATAAGTGTCTTTCCATCTATCTATTCATCCATCTATATGAGCCCTTTAAGTAAACCATAAGGTATCATTTTCTATGTCTTTGAGTAAAACTCTTATTTCCTCAGGATACTCCAGGAGGACTGAACCTGAAATAAGTCTTCTGAAAGTCTGTTTGAAGAAAAGCAGCTCCTAAATGACTGCATACTATCTATCTTTTTGTGACTTCAAGAAGCACAAACACACAAGTGTGTGCTCAGGCCGCGGGGAATAAAGCCATAAAACACTCTGTCCAAATGAATCCAAAACGAACATCTCCCACCAAGCCAGCACCGCGGAAACCCCGAGCTACTGTCAAACGCTCGTTCTTCAAGAATCGTTTAATGGAAGAAGTGACCTGCCATTGCGCTGACGGAGAGATAAATGCATCTCTGTTTCTGTCTGAATGAGCTAATTCACACTTCAGCTCCGCTACTTCTGCGCGAGGAGACCGGGAACAGTCTGGGACACAAGTCACAGGTGTATTTTTGGGCATTGTCACAACATAAAAGACTCAAAATACACATAACGGGCTCGGAGAAGTGCAGCCGTAACTCAAAACAGATGAGTGCATGTTTCTGCTTCTGATTTCAAACCATTTTTTCAGTGCATGATTTTTTTTTTCAAAGAAAACAAGATGTTTGTCTTAATAACCGTTGATCATGTGCACATTTTGACATGCATAAAAGCTCAAATAGGTTGCAAATGCCACTTCATGTTGAATTTGAATAAAGACTGAAATTCAGAATCCTTTTCATAACCAGCTCACTTCAACACAGGACTTACCCACTTAAAAACCTCCAAACATTTTGCGAAGTGGCAAAAGATCAGCATTTGGCTTTGCTTAACCTCACCGTCTGTCACATATGATTCTCTTGATTCTTTCCTGGAGTTTTATCACAGTCAAAATACATAAGCGCTGACGCATCTACCTGTCATACTCAGAGTTATCAGAGCAGAAGCCGACATCGAGATGTTTTCATTTGAACGATTTCTGCTAATGGTTTTGTCTTTTCCGCTGGTGCTTACGGCAAACACACGGAAAGGGTCATAATGGGTTTTCTCATGTCATGAAACACACCAGACCCCTTCAGTGGCAGAAACCTTATACAAGGCAACCAGAACACAATATTTATACAGAAAAGTAATCGAATCGTGCACAATGTCTAAAAACACCAAACGCAGCAAAACTGCGTCAAAGGTTCTGAAACGAGAACAAACATTCAATTCGACAATTTCCTGAAACACACCTTCAGGCTGTCCAAGATGGAGATGAGTTTGTTTCTTCATCAGATGTAGCATTGCATCATTAGCTCATCAATGGATGCCCTGCAGTGAATGGGTGCCGTCAGAATGAGAGTCCTGACAAAAACATCACAACAATCCACACCACTCCAGTCCATCAGTTAATGTCTTATTAAACCAAAGACTGCATGTTTGTAAGAAACAAATCCATCTTTAAAATGTTTTAATCTTTAAACTGTCACTTCTGGCCAAAATTTGAGGTCGTAATCCATAACACTTCTTCCAGTGAATCTCCTGTAGTCTCAAGATGTCAAAATCGTCCCTGTACTTCAGTACTGTACTGTTAGTTCTGGAACTAAAGCGATGTGAAAAGCCCTAAAAACCCTGATTTTTATTTATTTTTTAAAGTGTGAGAAAGAAAATAATAGATTCTGCACTGCTATAGATACATTTCACAGCAGAAAGATCACATCTGTCTGCAGCTTCATTGTCAGCTCTGTTCCCACAATCCTCTCTGCCT
>JAUCMR010000071.1:1362832-1382477 GCA_032357425.1 Enteromius argenteus
GCAATTAATCATAATTAATAGTAATTATTTATATACATATCTATATTTCCCTTATTGAGCTTATTAAATTTGTTACAGAAGGCAGAAAATCATTGTGACGGCATTATTTTGACGGCATGCCGATGCGGAAAAAGGAAGTGCCTGAGCACCGCCATCATTCAGTCCTGTCTAATACAGTAAGAAGTCTATCTAATAATCGGTTAGACCAGTTAAACAAAGAAATTAAAACGCATCCAAAAAGTATTATAACGATTGCCTTAATACTGTTAGTAATAGAAAAGCAAACACTTTCTCGTTTGCCGTCAGCATTCAGCAAATACACATTTAAATCACAAATCTTTGAACGGCTAATAAACGTTTAAACACACAAAACTCACAGAATTAGTCGAATCTAGTTCTAGATGTCAAGTGTGCATGTGCATGTTCGGCTGCGAAAGACCAACGAGTCCCATGATTACCTTTGACATACGAGTCCCACCGTCTCCTGTAGTTGAGATCCATGTAAACATCTGCGCAGAGATCTGGAGCGCAGCTGTCCAGAGAGCCGAACACTTTGTATTCGTACAGACCCGTTTCCTGTTGAACGTGACATTAAAGACAAACGCATCACTGACACGGCCCAGATCACAGCCAGAGCCCGTAACGCTGAACAAGCACCGTGATATATATATATGACCCATATGTGTGCCGTTGTTGGATGCACGAGAGGCCAAAGTGATGCAAGCATCTCTTGAACGCATCAGTCATGCTTGCATTTGCATGTTGTGTTTTCACTTAGAAATCATTAAAACACATGGATCTGAAGTCATTTCGTCCGCAGCGAGGCAAATTACCACACACAACTTTGAAATACTACATAGCTCATGTATTTTACGAAACACAGTGAATTTGGAAAACATTTCGTGTTTTTAATGTACTCATACATTTTCAACCCCACTGAATATCTGTCAGGGAAACAATCAAAAACCATTACTCATAATTATCAAAATATTATTTAAAAATATGACGATACTGCAATTTCAATTTGGAGGACAGAATTACTGTGATTCAAAAACTAGATGTGCATGTTGATTTAAATCAGCTGCTTGAGAAAACAACTGTGTATTTGGACACTTGATCAAAAATATATTTATTAAAATGTCAACTAGTCCTGATCTCAGCTATTATGCATCTTATTTTCCTAAAACACAAATGCGTTTAGTGTAATTAAAATTGTTATTAATATATTAAATTAGATTTTATTTTTATATTTTCGATTTATTTTAGTTAAACGCTTTTTGTATAATAATAATAATAATAATAATCAAAAACAACCACTTCCATAGGTCGTAATGTGTTGTGGAGCAGAAGACAGATCGCTTTGCTGCATTGTTGCATTGTTTTGACAGCGCGTGCGCGTCGCGTCATTGTCCTACATTCACCTTGTTGTAGAGTCGGTATATTTTGACGTTCATGGTCTCGGTGAAGAGCTCCCACCCTCCGTCGAGCTGCGGCTCGTCCAGCTCGGTCCAGGCCCGCTGGATCTCCTCATCGCTGAAGAGCAGAGCCATGCTGCTGCTTCCACCAGAGTCATGTGACCGACCGCGGGCGCTGCTGACGTCAGAGCGCAGCTGACCGCGGCGCGCGCCACGTGCTCGCGCGCTCTTCAAGAGATAGGAGCAGCATCCAGTTAATTAATTATATTTTTTGTTGTACTATGTCAGTCATATTGTACAGTCAACCAGTCATAATCTCAAAACAAACATTGATATATATATATAAACAATATATACATAATGAAAGATTTATTTTATTATTATTATTATATTTTTAAAATATAATTTAATATTTAATTTACTTTATGGTATTTTCATGAACATCTTTATATATATGTATGTTGAGATAATGCACAGTCAGGCAGTCATTATCTCAAAATAAAGCCCTGACAGAGACAGACACAGGGAAAGGAGACATTTGTCTGACAGTGTATGAGCATCTGTTAGTAACTCTATACTGTAACCTTTGTTGCCAGATGATACTCAATACCTGCAGACCGGCTCAAATATTTATACTCCACCAGATTCATATCAAATTCATCAGAAATGAACAGCATGTCACAATATATTGCTGAATCTCCAAAGAAGCTGAACCATATACCGACTCAAGTACACCATAAAATGCTTAAACTAAAGAACCATCTTCCTCCGATCATAGCGAGAACTGTATCACATCAATTCAATCGTTTTCAGAACTTGCAGCTAAAATGAGGAAACTCTCAGCGGCCTGTGCTGTCCGTCACAGAGATCAGAGCCATGGCCGTCACCGTGTGGTGCATTTAAGGAAAGATTTCCTCCGGGAAGGAAGACTGCAGACAACACCCTGTATCACGTTACAAGAAAAAAAGAAGAAGAAAAACACACTTGATGCTCGAGTCTCACATGCATGTGTTTGAAAGCAGAAGGTAAGCCACAAACACATTCAAATATATTCAAATATCCATAAACAGTGACTCAGAGTTTGTCCTGTATCTATCATGTCAATTATTTGAATGAAATCTGCTAATTATTGCCTATATGTAATCATTTTCATTCATTTTTAAAGAAATGTATAATGCACTGAAAAAACGATCTATTTCTAAATAAATGGATGTAAATTGTATTAGTATCTACACCAGGAAAATGTACAAACATCTTCATTTTGGCAGGCTTTCAAAACGTTTCAAACAAAGGAGGAACTAGTGCTAGACATGCAAATAAAAAATACACAAGCATAAAACTAAGCATTTAAGCATTAAATCATTCAGATCAAACATAATAAACTCAATATACTTATTTGTAGTGTTATTTCAAAAGCATGAGAATATTAAATTTAAAACACAAACTTTAAAGGAATAGTTCACCAATAAATTTGTATCTGCTAAAAATGTGACGTAAAAGCTGTGTCTGTAATAAATCCATCAACAAGGTGTTTTAACTTCATTTTCTAGTGAAAATATGAGTCTGTAATCTATAACAATGCTTCATCTAGTAAAAAAATTTAATTTTATGCTGTCGTCTCACGTGAAAATCCACCCAAATATTTGTTTTTGCTTGATCTGTGCAGATTTTCTCTTGATTCAGACGAGACGGCACTAAAGGTGGACTCGTATTTTAACCAGAAGCAACAGTTTGAAGGTTACAAATGTCTTAGTAATGGATTTGTTCCTTACAAACACACATTTTTTCTCTTCACATGTCGTTAACTGATGGACTGGAGTGGTGTGGATATTTTTATCAGCTGTTTAGACTCTCTTTCTGACGGCACCCATTCACTGCAGAGCATCCATTGGTGAACAAGTGATGAAATGCTACATTTCTCCAAATATGTTCTGATGCAGAAACATATGAGGGTGAATAAACTGTCAGCATGTTTTGGGCAACTATTATTTTAACCAAAATGATTTATACCCTTATACACCTCTCAATAAACTTTATTTTATGACCAGCCATCAGCATATCACAAAAGCAGTTTACAAAAGACTCCATGAAGTGGTCACACTTGCCGTTTACACTCCTCCCCCTGAATACTGAAGCAGTGTTAGTTCACATGGAGGAGGAGAAACACAGACTAGTGAATGAGAGCCACACACAAATACACACACACAGAGAGTCAGTCTCTCACAGGAGAACTTCACCAGCAGACTGTGTTTGGAGTATAACGGGGCTTTTGTGTCTTTGGTTTGCTGAATAGGATCTTTGGAGGGCAGGATGGAAAACACATGTGAGGTGAGCGACTTGACCCCGCTCTCAGATTACCTTCATGCATGCATCACACTCAACATGCAACTTTATTTTACACACACATTCAGGATTTAAGTAACTGAATTAAAATAACAGTAAGGGTGCTGCACGTTTCTGCAGCCTTCATGCATGCATGCTCTGACATACACTGTAAAAAAAGCTGAAAATAAAATGATGATTATTGTATTTTCTTACAAAAAACACTATTTCAGAAAAAGTGAGCTGTCTTGAGTGAGTGAATATACATATATATATATATATATATCCATATTCATTGTTCAAATGCATTTAAACTAACACTGACCATCAAGATAAGTCTGAAAGGCTGGCAAAAAGTACAACATTATACATATGACAACAAGTTTCAGATTGATATTGTATGACTTTCACGATTTATAATTGAAAAATTTATAATTGAAAAAATAATGCTACCTTGGTTTTGTTTGGGCTGTGAATTATAAGAAAATGTAATTTTCAGAGTGTATAAATGAGTCTGTCCATCTATTTGGATTTGTTTTTCTGTTTAATAATTATACTGTTATTGTATTACTTATAAAATGATTTAAGTTAAATTGATTTAATGAGTTAAACTAGTGCAAAAACTTGTTACTGTGTCTTTATCGTATGATGTTCTCAGTGCACTGGGTCACTAAAGAAGATCTAAATGGAAAAGTATTGAGGTGAATCTAAACAGCGCATGAGGGTTGAAATCCAGGCCAGCTGTAATGTGTATCGTTCAGAGCAAGGAGAGTCACGGGAGTTTGGCAGATCTGCTGACCCTCTTAAGAAAAAGCCCCTTGAGAAATGGCCGTTAATTTATACGGCGCTCGTGTTTCATGGGCCAGTCTGTAATGTCATACGGCGAGCTCTCCAGGGAATGTGGCAGCTCTCTCTGCGTCATTCAGACGGCGCTCAGCCTGCGTCTGCACTCCAAAAGCAGATCCGGGGGGCTCTTCCCGTCTGAGAACCATAACAACTCCAAAGTGCTAGCATTTACTCACTCATTCGTCACTATCAATATATTCTCAAACATAAGGATGAAGGTTTGTTTAGATTGCTAGTACTTACACTGACTATTAAACATCAGTGTGTAGCTCTTGCATCCCATAAACAAACAAGCACCTGGTACACCAGCCTAGCAACACACAAACAGCAGTCACAAACAGAACACTCTAGAAACCACAGACCTTAGCAACTCCCTAGAAACTACCCAGAGTACCCTTAGCAACCAAAATGCAGGCCTTGGCAACCACCCCGGTAGGGTTATTTTAATGTTATCTGTATGCTATTACAGTATTTTTTATCTTTAGAATTAGGTTTAATTTCTTTATATTTCTTTTTTTTATGTATTTCACCATAAATGAAGCGTTAGCGTTAGTTCTGGCAGGTCACATGAGTCAAGCTTGCATGAGCTGATCACATCTATATATAGGAATACAACAACTATTGGGGCATTCCTATATAAGCTCTTTTCAGTATTTATCAGCAGCTTTTTCTGCTTGCTCAGGAGCGAATGACCCTCCTCCATCCCCAGCTCCTCCTTTCACACAGTCAGGACTTGGCTTTCTGATATTCCTTGCTGAATCAGACTCCTTTATCTTGAGCTATTTTACACTTAAATATCAAAATATAGTACATTAATGATGTCTGCCTTCTTGTGTTCTGTTAATCCTAGGGGGGTTATTATTGCTGCTTTTCCTGCTCATTCATAAATGGGTGTATGGATGGACAGGGAGTTTTTTTGCGCAGAACAGAACCATACCATAAAACCAAACTTTATGATAAGTATCTCTCATTTTGACGATAGTGGTCCTGACCCTTAGTAATTTTATGTACTTTTGTCATTTTTTTTATTTTTATTATTATTTTTCATTATTTAAATTATTTAACATTTTAAACTTTAATTAAAAATTATTTCTGTTTTATTTATTTAATAATTTTTTTTCAATTAAAGCAAGTAGAATTACAAATTTCTAAGGCAGCATTTATAATTTGTAAAGTTTTTTAAGCTCATTTTTTTTTCATCAAATATTTATATTTTACTTTATTTCTACTTATTTCTACAGATTTTAATAGATAATAATACATTTTAATAATACCAGAACACCCTAGAAACTCAATAGAAACAAAACTTCGGTTGTTAAATAAAAAATAAATAAATAAATAAAACTAGTTTTAGTTTATTATTTTTATAATAAAATTAGACTTTTATTTTTTGTTTCTTTTTCCTGAAGGCATAATTCGCTCAAAAATGATATTTTAACAAATGTGTGTAACTGAAGAGTTGACGGTAGCCACTGACTTTTTCATAGTGTTTTTTCCCCATATTATGGAATAGGCATCAACTGTTCGCCAACACATTCTTCAAAGTATCTTCTTTTGTATTCATTAGAAGAAAAGAAACTCATGCAGGGTCGAAACAAACCGAGGCTGAGAAAATGATGACCTTTACATGGTTTTGAAAACACAATAAATCAATGTTTTATTGTTGTTGTTCTTTTCCCTATTTCTTTATCATGCTTATGTAAAGCTCTGAGAACAAACTTGCTGTGCTTTTCCTCCAGGTGTGGAAACCGGCACAGTAGAGCATAGAGACGGCTCAGACTGCGGCCGATGCCCCTAAATACACTGACCCTCGACCCTGCGATGCCCACCGAGCTGCTGAAAGACACCATGACGATCCCCGGAGCTCCAGAGCGAATCCTGCAAGAGAAAACCAACAACAACGAGCCCCCTCAACTGCAGCCGCTGGCCGTCACCATCCCGCTGGTCAACGAGGGGCAGCTGACGGCGGCCACCGGCGGAGCAGAGCTGTCTTGCTACCGCTGCACCGTGCCCTTTGGGGTGGTGGTCCTGATCGCGGGGATCGTGGTGACGGCCGTCGCGTACAGCTTCAACTCTCACGGCTCCACCATATCGTACTTCGGACTGGTGCTGCTCTCGGCCGGGGTGGTGTTGCTCGCCCTGAGTGCCGTTTGCTGGAAGGTGCGGATGGAGAGAAAGAAAGAGAGAAGACGAGAGAGTCAGACGGCACTGATGGCCCATCAGAGGAGCATCTTCGCCTGATTCGGCACAAGCACAAACTCAGAAACCTTCATGATGAACGAGTCAATGCGAGATCTAGATGCTTCGCGTCAGGTCGAACCATAGACTGTAAAAAAAGATGGACGACTCATTTCCACCTCCTTCCAATGTAGAAACTACATGTGTGTATTCACCTATGTACCGCCAAAGTGGAAGTGTTAGCATTAGCCGTTACGTTTTTTGGATTAAAAGTTGCAGGCTTGCCTTCTGCTGGCTTCGGCCCTGCTGTCATCCTGCTCCCCTGAATGCTTAAACATGCATCAGAATGAACAGACAGAAACCGTCTTTGACTGGTTTGATTTTGCTCACGTTTCATTGGTTTACATGAAAAGCGTGGGGTTTATGACATATACTGCAGCCAGCCACCAGGGGGCGATTGATAAAGAAAGAGAGAGTCAAATGGCATTGATGGCCCACCAGAGGAGCATCTTCTACTGATTCGACACAAGCACGATTTCCGAAATCTTTATGACAAACAAATTAAAAGCATCACGTTTTGGAAGACGTCCTGATCTTTTGCCTCAGGTTGGACCATAGACTGTAAAAAAGTTTGTCTTTTTCTCAAAGCCATGGTATCAAAAAGCCCCGCCCAAACTCCCCCAGATGCAGTCACAAACTCACAATCATGAGACAACACCTCATTTTTATAGCATCAAATAACTATATAAAAACAATGAACAAACAAACACTTGAAGATACATTGGAGTGATAAGAGCTAGCTAAAATGATGGCAACTGTCTTTGGGAGAGACATATGTTAAGTGTAAATTGAGTTATAGGTTTGGATCACGTTCCGCTGGTTTACATTGAGAAAGTGGGGTTTATGACTTATACTACCGCCAGCCAGCAAGGGGCGATCAAAATGCATTGGCTTCACTTTTCAGGAAGTGTGTGGCACATTTGGGTCAGACAAACCGAACGCTGTCAGAGAAAACTGAATGAATGACTCTCAGAATGAGAGACTGGGACAGTTAATCGAGACAGACTCGCAGCTGCATGTGTCCAGATGTTGAGACACAGCTGCACTGCTTTAAACGTCTATCAAGTTCCAATGCTTACTTTCTCAAGCATCCCTATTCTTACTTCTCAAACATCGGGTTAGAGGTTTGTTTAGATCGCTGATACTGCAGTGTGTAATTCGGCTTGCATCCCATAAACCAACAAATATCCAGTACACCTTAGCAACCAACCTGGCAACTCACAAAAAAAACACCCAAAACACCAGAAAACAAAGCAGTGTCTAAGATTGCACTTAGAACCAAATAACTAGCATCTGCATAGCAACTCCCTAGAAACTGGAAAAACTATTTTGGTCTTGTTTTTTATAACAAGCACCCAAAAAATCCTAAATCAAGACATTTACTTGAAAATAACTTGAGATATTGATTGATTAAATTGTCAAAATTAAGTGAGTTTGTGCTTGAAACAAGATGTGATCTGTCCGTGGGATAAGAAACATTATTTTGTTCTCCTTTTGAATTAAGTTTGCAAAGATGGATTTTTTTTTCCTGTTTCAAGCTTAAACTCACTTTATTTTGATACATCAGAAAACAAAATGAAAATTCTGTCATTATTTACTGTAGTATCAAACCTTTATGTATTTCCTTCTCCTGGAATTAATTGAATTTTTTGTCCATACAAGTGGAAGTATGTAGGAACTATTTGGAATTTAATTTTTTTTTCTGAATTTGAATCTTCAGAATTTTTAATTTACAGAATGTTCCGTTTCAGGTTCCTTTGACTTCTATTGTAATTTTTGTTGTTTTATTTTTGTCCATACAATGGAAGTCAATAGAAACTGAAAGGGTTTGGCTATCAACATTCTTCAAAATGTTGTCTTTTATGTTCTGCAGCATAGAGAAAGTTGTTGATGACATGAATTTTCATTTTTGAGTGAGCTATATTTTAATATATTTAGTTATTTTGATTTAAGAATGTTTAGATATTTCATAATTTTAGCTTCCTCAACCACAAACTCTAGTAGTTTCTGACGCAGTGCTAGCTGACCTCTAATGTGGTTCATAAGTGCATTCGTTCTTTTTTTCTTAGTTTTCTTTCTCTCTGCCTCTTTTGCCTGTCAGGCAGGGCTGTTTGGTTAGCTGGGATGCAAGCCAAGGCGAACGCATCAGAATTAAGACAAGTAACCGCTGTGCAAACCCAGAGACGGGAAGTGCCATATTAATCCACGGCTGCTTCCTGTCCGGGTGGATTAATGGAAAGAGACGCTTTGAGACATAAAGGAAAGGGAGGAAAATGAGGAAATGAAGAACAATGATTTCTTCTTCATTGAGAGCATCTTTCTGACACCCAGATACTTTATATGTCACTATTGTGGACGTATGGTACTTATATCACTAGTATTATGATATATAAACAACAATGGGCTGGAAAACCAGATGATATGTTCTTTCATTGAGTTTATTTTGTATTTCAGACTATGAGGACAGACAAACACGCTCTTAATCGAGCAATGATTTATGACTTTATGTGAAGTAACTTAAAAAAATCCCTAATAATCGCATTTAAGATGACAGTATTATGTGATTTTTATGTATTTGATCACGCAAATTGTGACTTATTGATTTCAGGTGCTTATTTTTTGATGCGAGTATGTAAATGTGTCTTAATTCAGTTTCAGATGGTTTATTGGTTTGATGGTCATTTCTTCAATTATGTCTGTGAAAATGTTATATTTGTTAGATGCTGACAGAACTATTTTTAATAAACTCCTGTGAAACTAAAATTTTTTTTGAATCATTCCTCTGATTAATATGTAAACTCTAAAACTCAAAGCAACTGTTGCATTAAAGTTGATTATGCAGTTACTGTAAGTGAAACTTTCAAAACAAACTGTTATGAGTTTAGGTTGTGACTGAATGAGTCGTGTCTGAGTCATTTCATGTCTGCAGTTGATTTAGAGCAGACTGGCTTTAATTATTTCTCCATTCGCTCGTGCTGTTTGTTTGAAGTGGTTTGGGTTTGGTCGAAAGTCTCCAGCCTAACGTAAAAAGTTTTCTCGTGTGAGATGTTGCGATTAAAACTTTCAATAATGAATGGAAGGAAATGTTTCTTTCTTTCTTTTTTTTCTTTAACAATGAGCTCTGCTGCTCTCCACGTCTGCACTATGTATTGTGTGCAAGTGAATGCCATCGGATGTGTCCAAACTTCACTGTTTATGTGGGTGACTGTTTGAAAGCCAGACATTTATTTAATGGCACTTATGCAAAATTCTATAGAAGCCCATTTCCACCACTGAATTAAAAAAATAATAAAAAAAAGGTTATTAAGTTTTTTCCTTCGCAATTGCAAGTTATAGTCAGAATTGTGACATATGAACTTGTAATTGCCAGTAATAAAGTCAGAATTGCAAAATATAAAGTTGCAATTGCGAGAAAAATATCTAAATTGCGTGATATAAATTCACCATTGCGAGTTATCGAGTAAGAATTGTGACTTTATATCTCAAAATTCTGCCTTTATACCTTACAATTGTGTGCTAGCAATTCTAAACATAGATATAAACTCGCAAATGCGAGTCAAAGACCGATTTTGGGAAGTGATATTTTCTTAGAATTGCAACTTTATCTTTTGCAACATTGTCTGACTTTATATCGTGCAAATCTGACTTTATATCCAGTAATTGTAAGTTGTAAGCAATTCTGCAATGTCTCAAAATAGCATGTTTTTAACATGAAATTCTGAGTTTATAATTTGCAATTGCGAGTTTATATCTCACAAATTTGACTTTGTTTCTCGCAGTTGCAAGTTTACATCTAAATTTCTCAGAATTGTGACATGTAAACTTGCAATTTCGAGAAAAAAAGTCGGATTTGTGAGATATTTTTAGTTTTAGTTTTTTATTCAGTGGCAGAAACGTGCTTCCATAAAATTCACTTCTACATGTGGGTATAAACAACCACCCTATAATGATAAAAATCACTTCTACCTTTTAATCCCTGTACTTACTGTACTGTATATTATGTGCTCTAATAGAAACATGCAATTTATTTCTCAGCTGTTTACCTTCACACACATAACCGACTGTTATACTTGTGTGTATTTGAGAGTTTAAGCGAAAAAATACATAAAAGAGAAATTCAGGAGCTCATTTGCCTTTAAAGAAACACGCAAAAGTGTTTTTCTGCTTCTAATCAAAAATTTTCAAAACTATATGATAAATGAACTGTTGGGTAATTTGAGCTGAAACTTTGCAGACACATTCTAGGGACACCCAAGTCATTTCAAATGACTTAAGATTGAGCTAGATTAAGCGTTGCTGTGTACTTAATAAAAATATTATTGTTTCTATTTCTCATGCAGGCAAACAAAATTTAAGTGTAAGTCAAATCCAATAAACAGTATAATTCTGTTCTGCAGGAACATTTTGTTTTTGCTTTTTTTAAATGCAAACTATTCACTAACGTGACCATAATATCAAACATTTGATATTACGATTCTTAAATATGTGTAAGTAAATATGTTTAGGAGTTTAAAAACAACATTATTTGATCCATGGTGTCACGCCCAGCTGGAGCTACCAGCTAAAGACTGTGTTTGGCACTCCAGCTTTCTATGTACTCTGTGTTTTGTGTCTGTTTTCATTCCTGGACTCCATTCCCCAGAATGCACCTCTCCCCACAGCTGTTGCTAGTTTGGTTCATCATTCAATCAGTTCCACCTGTATAAATACCAGTCTGTTTGTTTGTCTAGTCACGGATCATTGTTACTGTTAAGGTGTCAGTGGTTACCGTCAACCCAGGGTGTTTTTTCCCGTGTTTCTTTCTTTTGTGTATTTCGCTATTTGGATTACCTGTTGCTGACTTCTACCCGTTCCTGGATGACTGTCTTTGCCTCGCCCTACGGACTCTGTTTACTCTGGTATTTGACCCATTGCTCTGATTATCGTTTACTCTTCTGCATCTGCCTCTTATGACGCTGTCTGTCGGTCCTGATTGTATTTGTCTGACCCTGAGCTGGAATAAACCCTTTGCACATGGTTTAAGCTGGTCTTTTTGCTGGTTTTTGCTGATCCCTTGCTGGTTTAAGATGGTCTTTTTGATGGTTTACGCTGGTCTTTTTGCTGGTTTATGTTGGTCCCTTGCTGGTTTAGGTCTTTTTGCTGATTTATGCTGATCCTTTGCCAGCACGTGACCAGCATAAACCAGCAAAGGACCAGCTTAAACCAGCTTAAACCAGCATCCCAGAATCAAAACATACCTAACCAGCATTTGCTGTTTTTTCAGCAGGGCACAAATGTAAACAAAGGTGTATGTTTGTAGTAATTTACAACAGCTTCGAACTTGGCTCAACCAGCCAAAATCAAGGACTGGAACTGTTCATTTTATAAATTCACATTGTAACACATACTCAAATATAATGCACAAAGTTGCTATAACATTTTGCAATCATAAATAGCACCTTGGCAGCAGCCCAGAAAACCACCAGAAACTCCATAACAACACTATCACAACATCTTAGACATATCAAAGCAACACCCTGACAACAATCCTGAGCACCCTAGCAACTGCATAGCAATGCTCTAACCACTCAGAAAACCATAGCAATGCCATGGAAACTGTTCTGAACGCTCTAGCAACCACAAAACAGAGGTTGGCCCATTGGGTGGTTGATGCCATCACCTTGGTGCTTCGGGCCCAAGGTGAGCCGTGCCCCCTAGGGGTGAGAGCCCACTCCACCGGAGTGTCGCCTCCTCCTTGGGCCAGTGCACGGCACCTCTCTAGCAGACATCTGCTAAGCTGTGGGTTGGGGCGACATCTAATATCTTTGCTACATTTTCCAATCTTTGCGTAGTCCCTGTATCCTCTCGTGTTTTGGGTAACATCAGGTAATTCTGGGAGGCCGGGCGGGTGTCGGCTTGCAGCGCCGTTATGGCTAGGCATGCAAAAGCCACTGGCCAATTCTCATTGGCGTTTTCTCCAAAATCAGTCGTTTGGCCTCCTAGGCAGGATCCCATGACGTAACGTCTCCGTTCCCTCCTTCAGGGAACGAGGGTTACATACGTAACCGAGACATTTTAAATAGCCGGACTTAGAGATGTATTTATAGGCAGCATTTGCATTGCTATGCGTTTCCCTGACACCAGACACTACAACGCAACGGTTTGTTTGCGTCAGAGGAGCATCCACAACACACTCCCTCACAATCGAGTGGACACACAGCGCACAGGAGAGATGGCCTGACACCTGACACATAGATCAGATGTTTGACGCGCAGTAAGATGTCTTCTTCTCTCCACCGCCGCATTGCAGCACAGGAACTTCTGGGAAGACATTTGGAGAAATAAAAAAGACACAAATTAGACCAGTGTGATATTATTTACTATTATTTATGAAATGTTTAAATTATTATACTTTTCATTTTTATTTTAATTTGAGTTTTAGTTATTTTACTGTATTTCATATATAAAACTAAATCAATTTATATTTTTTATTTGAATATTAAGTTTTGTATATTTACTGTAGTACTTCCAGAGTTTTTATTCTAATACTCATATTTAAGTTTATTTCTATGGAATCTATGGAATATAATATCGCTACTGAATAAAAGTTTAAAAAAATATTTCACAATTCTGACTTTAAAATCTTGCAATTCTGAGTTTATATCACACAGTTCTGAGAAAAAGCTAGAACAAGTTGATGAAGTTTGTCAAAGTTGTCAAAGCATAATAACATAATTATAATAAAAAGCCACAAAAAGAGACACGCTGTGTTTTATTGTCAAATGACAAAAACAATAAGCTAATTTTTGTAATGTAAATACAAATTTGTGAAGTTTCATTTAAGTGCTCTGCTCTGACCTCATGTATTGTAGCCAAACCCTCAAGGCATTTAATAAATAAAAGCTGAGGCAAACATGTGGTTTAACTCTACCATCTCCCTGTCTTTGTGTTTAATTTGATTAACTGACTCATGCTCATAGGAGCAGCAGGGGGTTCCTGAACACAAGCCAAGATCTCTCTCTTTCTCTCTAGTGAAATATCGCTGCTGTGCCCCCGGGGACTCAGATCTGGGGCCAGGACGAGGGATGCTCAGTGTTTCTGCCTCAACTCTTTCTGACATAGAGGGGCGTCCCACGACATCACTGCGAGGAATCAGCAGATCAAGAAGCCCATGAGAGAGACACGTAAACTACATGACTAATTAAAGGACTTTTTCAGATGAGCTAAAGAAAAAATTCATTATTTTAAAGAATTATTCAAACAACTATTCTATAAAAACACTGCAAAAAAAAGTTTTTTGTTTTTTTCCAAAATATCAAAAAATTCTTAAATCAAAAATTAATTGAGTTTTTGCTTGTTTTCTGTTTGAAACAAGATTATTTTGCATTTGAGACATAGTACAATTCATACATTTCTAATTGAGAACCGAATCAAATATCAAGACATATGAAAGAGCAATAAAACATGATCACAACTGCATTAGAATCCTGTTTTCTAACAGTGTTCATAGGTCTCTTGTCTGACCTTTGACATCAGTAAAACGAGAGCAGAGTGAACTCGGGCAAATGCAGTGAGAAAGACCTTTAGATGGAGTGCTCTGAAATACTCTGCGCTGAATCCCCTACAGTGGCTCTGCTCTTTAAACATGACATTGTAAAGCCCTCCTTTGTGGGAATGCTTTTGCTTGTCCATTAAAAGTTGGCAAAACCCTTAAAAGTTATCTGTCATCCTGCAGTATTGTGTTTCTAAAAGAGTGAACCATCACTCCTGCTGTTTCTGAGCATCGATTCAACGCACAACACCCAAGAAAAACAGCCTGACCCGAGTCTGAAGCGCACAGAGCTGAACGGGAGGCATTTTAAGAGCTAATAGATCTGCGTTAGTGTCTCTCCGAGAGACAGGACGGCCAATTAACGCTACAAAAACTCTGTGGTGGCTGCAGGGATGGAATATCTCAGCGTGGGATCGCTGCGCTTCTCGTGCCAGACGGTTCCTGGCAGTGACACGACTCTGAACTGGCGTACATTCAGGATGAATGCTGATTAAAACATGTCTCACTGATCTGAGCAAAGTTGCTGTCATCCATTTCACTTCTTTCAGGGTGACTCCCTAGTTCTCTTCCTCTCTTTGATTGTGAATAAAAGCTGAAAAGACAAAGAACAGGAAGGAAGGAATAAGAGAAAGTGCGGTTTTCATCATAAGCTTCAAAATAAACTCGAGCCCTTTGACTTTGCAGAGCTCTGAACTCTCTAAATTGCAATTACGGTGTTGCAACAGCGATCTTGATTTCAAAAGAAAAAGCTGGCATGTGCTCCGCGAGTCTCTGGTTAAAAGTTGAGAAATTTAGTGAAACCCAAAACCAAAAGAGCTCTTTAATATCTCAATCATATTGGCAAAGTCCTGCTTCTCAGATGTTTATCCTTGGAAAATGAGCCCAATCTCATGTGTGTCCTGTCGATAATGCCTTGAAATGATCCGATTTCTCAAACGATCTGAGCTTCCCTCATGCGGTGTCACTTTACTATTACTATTTGCTTTAGCAGAAACATATGCAGAAACAACATTGATAATTAAATGAAACATAACTGAGAATAACAAAGATAGGTTTACGCTCCAACAGAATGAAAAATAATGACAAAAACTGTACAGATGAGACAATGTTTTCCCCTTAAAATACTTCAAATTGGCACAACTGTTCAGGGATTCACAGTATTGCAAGAGTCAAGCATACAGTAATGTCATAAACCACAATGAATAAACAGTGATTTCTCAACTTTCATCCAGAAACAAGAAATGCAATTCAGCATTGCAAAGACAAAATCCCGAAGGAAAACTGTTTTACTGAACTGTTGCTCTATGTAGACTCATTTTCAATGTGTTTTATTCCTTAAATCTGGAACGATTGCGGCGGAAGCGTTCGGATCCATAAGCAAGTTTTTATTCATAGAACTCAGGCAACGTAGGCAAGGCAGAATCAAGGTCGAGGTACACAGGCTAAAGTCAGGGCGGGCAGCAAACAATCACAATCCAGAAATCATTTAACAGTCGATAAACAAGGAAAACAACCACGGGGAATAATGCTTAGAAATTACGCCGGAGCAAATCAAGACTTCGCACAGAATTGTTTGTGAATGTGGTTTATATGCAGGAGGGAAGGGGTGTGGTGATGAGGAACAGCTGCTGGTATGTGATTGCAGATTACAGACAGGTGTAAGTGAGTGATGTAAGATGGGAAACTGAGTCCGTGTGAGTGTGAGTCCAGTACTATGTGAATGGTGCAAAGGTGTATGGGAAATGGAGTCCCAGATGACAGTTAGAGAGTCCATGGTGAATCTGTGTTGGTGACAAAATCAAGCACTTTTTACCTGATCCAACATGTGGCTTTTATATAATATTTACATAACGGTTCTCCATTTACCGGCTAATAACTACTGAGAAGATCTTCATATTTCATTCTACAACACAAATAACATTCATACCTCAAATGTTAATTCTTCACACTGTTGTGTGCTTTAAAATCTATGTTGACATTTAGTTATTTAGCAGATGCTTTTATCCAAAGTGACTTGAAAAAAGCAAGTTGCTAAACGAGCAGTACAACTAGCGCAAGGAAGGATGTCAGTTTGGTGAATGGGACGACCACAGACATCTTAACAACAAGCAAAGTGCCATTAGAACAGTTTTTGACAGTGTTTTTACAGGTACATGATTGGCATAATCCATTTATTGCATTTCTAAACATCACATAATTGTGCACTATTTTGAAAAGAGGAAGTAATCTATTTTCGGTGAAGCTGCGAGACTTTCTAATCACTAGATAAATCACTTGAAGACTGATATTCTCAGCAGTATTTTGAGAGAGACTGATGGCAGTAGTCAGAAGAGAAAACAACAACATTTGTTACACTAAACACTTTGGATTGAACTATATAGTTTACACCAAAAAAATTGTGTTTTATAAGAGTAGTCACTGACTTTGAAAAAAAAAAGGTTATTGCGACTTTTTATCTCATAATTCTTTCTTCTTTTTTCTCAGAATTTAATGATACAAACTCGCAATTCAGAATTGTTTATATCACGCAATTCAGGCTTTTTTCCTTGTAATCGTGACTTTATACTTCGCAATTCTGACTTTATAACTCAAAATTGCAAGTTTATATCTCACAATTCTGAGAAAAAAAGTCAGATTCTGACTTTGTGAGATAAAGTCAGAACTCAGAATTGCGAGTTTACATTACACAATTCTGACTTTTTTTTCACGTAATTGCGACTGTACATCTCTAAATTCTGACTTTGTAACTTGCAGTTGCAAGCTTATATCTCATAATTCTGAGAAAAAAGTCAGAATTGCGAGTTTGTATCATGCAATTCAAAAAAAAAAAGTCGTAATTGTGCGATTAAAAAGTCGCAATAACCTTTTTTTTATTATTTAGTGTCGGAAACGGCTTCCATAGGTTTCCTTTTACGCCACTTTCCTATCCGTAAGTGGCAATTGAGTGTCACACAACTTGACGTCAATGCTGTAATGTGATTGGTTAGTACGGCACACATTATCCAAGTTAGCCATTAGGCTTTCTCCAATATTAAGTAATACAGACCCTCTCATCTCCCAATAGTAAGACAAACTCTGACTCGTGTATGCTCAAATTACTAATTGTCGCGCCTTTAGGATAAGTGGGAGCTTACATTAAAAATGATGTGGATAGAGCATGCACAATTAATTGAAAGTAAGTTCCCCATGCGTGTGTGTGTGTTTATGGAGAGCATTATGGAGTCATTGTGTGCTGAGCTGGAAGGTTGCAAGGCTCTTATGAAACAATGGCTTTTTGTTTTTGAATGATTTCCATCAATTCTGCCTCTGCGTTGAGTAGCGCTATTCCCGCGAGGCCAAACAATCGTCAGCGAGTGAGTGAGCGAGCATTAACCACAGACCGTATGCTGTGACGCAGAGCTCTGGCTCTCGCTGATCAATCGGTGTGTACTTTTTACCCCGCTCAACCATTGTTGCTATACTCCCACCCTCACACACACAAGCACACACACACACTTCCTAATTAAACCCAGGAGTGCGGAGCTAAGGCCGGTCAGCCTTTGTTCCACTTTCCTCATCAAGAGCTCTCTTAGATATGCAGAGCTGAGTCCATCTGCCTCAGACAGACGTATCCCACAATGCCACAGAGGAGGAAAGACGTCAAGCCTCCCGCAAGGGAAACCACAGAGTGATATTTGATTGAAATCTGTGTGAGAAAACAACAGTCGTGCGCTGGGAGTAATTCATTCACTCATGATGCTCCAAATGAAAGTGAATGCAAACTTTAAAAAGTTTCAAAGAAATTAGTAGCCAAGCTACGGTAATTTAGAAGCTATGTACTATGTTGTTTAAAAGTGACAGACATTTATCATGTTGCAAAAGATTCAGTCACACTTTTTATTAGGTGGCCTTAACTACTATGTACTTGCATCAAAAAACAAACAAAAACAAGTATAATGTGCTTATTGTGGTCATATTTTATTGCACAACACTTTTGCTGCTATTGAGGTGGGAAACAGGTAAGGTTAGGTATGTGGTCATATGGGTACGTTTAAGTGTGGGTTAAGGTGTAAGGGATGGGTCAACAGTTTTAATTATAAGTGTAATTACAGAAATTAATTACAGATGTAACTACATATAGGTATTTTTACTATACATGTATGTACACAATAAGTGCACTGTACCTAATGATTAATTTAAATGCAAGTACATAGTAGTTAAAGCCACTTAGTATAAAGTGGGACCAAGATTTCTATTTAAATGCTATACTTTTGGACTTTGTCTTTTTTTTCGGACTGCTTTGCAAACTGATTGTGACCATTTAATAGTTTGAAAGAAATTAATACTCTTATTCGGCAAAGTAACCTATTAAATAGCAATGAAGGCATTTAAAATGTTAGATCATTTCTATGTCAAGGAAACAATGTTCGTTTTCAACATTTCTGGAATTTGGGTTGTACATTTAAAATATTTTGTCAGTTTAAATTCTAATAATATTTCACAATATCACTGTTTTTGCTGTATTTTTGGTCAAATAAATGCAGCTTTGGTGAGCAGAACAGATTTGTTTTTCCCCTGAAGTAGTCATAATTTACAATAAATAAACTGTGAGATTAGACAAAAAAAAAAATTAAAAATAATATCTTAGTATTTATAGTATGAAACATCTTCTTCATTTGCTGTGTAACATAGGCTGTTTAAACGAACAAAAAGATCAAATATTAACATTTCAGATTGGTAGCTTTGGGCAGAAGAAGAAAGCTTTGTGAAAACTGTTCAATGAAATCTCAAAGGAAGCAGCCCAGTGTCAGTGTCAGTTGTTCTTACATAGGGGTTGTGTAGTTTCTTGACGTGTGAGATCAACTGACCTTTGAACAATCTCTTTAGACAATGATCTCAGAGCTGGGATTCAGGAAACACTGTGACATCAGCACTGGTATCAATGAGCCTCAGGACACACACACACACATCTAATTCATCCACATAAAGTTTAAATAGGAAAACAAAGAAAAATCCAAGCTTACCAAACACATATATTCGTGCAATTTGCATCTGTGTGTAGTTCACAGAAGGGAGGTTTACCAAATGGGCCAATCTCCAAAAAAAAGGCAGTTTTATAGCATATAAAAATTATGAACTCTTGAGGGAAAATCACAGGTTCAGTTCAAGTTGACAGCAATTGTTGCATAATGTTGCCTGGTCCGGGGCAGGCTAACTCTCAGGCTAAGTCTGAGTTGAGGCTTAACGAACATACCATTTATACTCACCTGCTGGTAATTCGATGTCATTTTATTTTACTTAACCACTATTAATA
>JAUCMR010000071.1:1382577-1416638 GCA_032357425.1 Enteromius argenteus
AATCTATGCATTAAGGATATGACTCGCAATTAAAGCTTTTTAATTTCACATTCCAACAAATATATAAAACTACAAATAATAAAATAAAACACAAATTATAGACTAATGGCATTCATTATATATATATATATATATATATAAATCTTGCCAAAACTAATGTATTTAAAAAGAAACTGAAACGCACCATAAGTCTATTCAGCACTAATAACTCGTTAAAACCATTTATTGCACAATGATATTTCTCCCCATTCTAAATTATTTTTATCGAATCAATTTTTTTTTTAAATTTTAAATTGTCATAACTTCCAATCTTTACATTCAGCACTTTCGTACAATCATCTGCAATGCACAGAACCAAGTTAGGCCCTACATATTTTATTTTCCAATAATTTATTGTTTAGACTTCTTCTGACTGGTTTTCATCATCAGACATTAAACATGCACACAAAATGTTTGTTCTTTCCCATACAGGTCCTATGTCACCTTGTAGATGCAAACAAACAAACAAGACATTATATTCTGTGATAAGGAACATTGCTAAAAAAATTACCAGCAAATTATGACTTTAAATTTTGACTACTTCTGGGCTAAACAGTAGTTCTGAATGAATCATCTAGTATTACATCCACCCACGATCTCTGTACAAGGTTACACCAGTGTCCAATCTGATCTGGGTTGGGACACACTATTAAAACGAAATCGAAGGTCGTTTTATTAGGCTTTTGTGACCACAAAATAACAAGGGGCGGCACTGCATGGAAAGTCGTGGCTGGCAGCGAGGCGTTTTTCCCAGGGTAAATGGATGTGAATTGCTGAGATGGTTCATGCAGGAAGCATGAGGGTGTGTCTCGCTCAGCAGCTGCGGAGGTCGGGAAGCATTTAACGGTGATGTCATGAGAGGTACGGTCTTCACAGCGCTATGTTTCCTTTTATCTCACCTCGGCCTGCTGTGAGAAAAGGCTCACAGTTCATCCTTCAACCTCCAGAGACACATTAAAGCACTGTGACACAGTGGCTGAGGGTCTGTTATGTGTTTGGTCACAGGAAGACTGATGCATTGAGGAACACACAACCAGCAGATCGTTTACTTTTGGTTTGTGTGCTGAAACACTTTGATAATAAACTCCTGTGAACCCTCATGACTCATGACTTTTTGGAGTCACAGAAACTTGAAACACATGTTTAAAGCACATAAAACTTTCTATCTAACATACATTTAAAGAAGCAAACAAGTAACTAAGGAACTACAAGGAGCTTCTAATTTAGTCTAGTTGATGTAAAAATATGGAATGCGATTGAATAAATTGAGTAGGCTACTTTCGCAAAACATTTTTGTTCAAGCTTCGAGTTCTTCCATATAACATTTGCGTTCTCTTGCTAATGTTTTGCATTGCACAAGAAACATGCATTGCCCCAAACTCTCCATTTGCTCAACAAAACATATGCATTAACCCAGGAAACTTATGTATTGCATTGCCATAAACAAGCTTTGTGTTTTTTTCAAATGACATTTACATTCCCTTGCAAGCATACTGTGTCGCCCAAAGAAACTCTGCGTTTGCTCGCAAAACATTTGCGTTCCTTTGCAAAAGTATTATTTTGCCCCCAGAAGCTTTGCGTTCTCTCATAAAGCATTTGCATTCTCTTTCAAACACATTGCATCGACTCAAGAGTCTGCGTTCACTTGCAAAACATTTACGTTCTCTGGTAAAAGTACAGCATGGCCCCAAGAAGCATTGCATTCTTTTATATACATTTTGCATTCTCTTGCTAATGTATTGTGTCGCACAAGAAACTCTGCATTCGCTCACAAAACATTTGTGTCTTGCAAAAGTATTGTGTTGCCCTGAGAAACTCGCAAAACATTTGCATTCTCTCTCCAAAGCATTGCATTGCACCAAGAAACTCAAAACACACAAAACATTTGCACTAAACCCAAGAAACGTGTCATCTCTACAAGTATCGCATTGCTATAAAGAAGCTTTGCACGCTCTCATAAGCTATAACATTTGCATTCTCTTGCAATGCGCATCTGGTCACCTCAAGACATTCTGCATTTGTTCGCAAATCATTTGCTTTCCAAGTAATTTTGTTTTTTGCTTGCAAAAGCACTCAATTAGTTTTTTCTCTCACCTCATAGGCTATTATTTCAATCACAGAAGATTTGCTTGAGAATGCAACGTTTCTGGGGGCAACACAATTCTTTTGTGAGAGAATGCAAAAGCACTGAAAAATTCATTTCCTTTTTTTTTTTTTTAACCATTACCATTTATCACTCTGTAGGTTACTGTCGGACACGGCTTTAGTACAAGTTTATGAGATCGCAGGGCGTTATTGGACAGACAGGCACTAAATTATCTGCGAACATTCCTGCCTCCTCCGCCGAGGGATGAGCGTGAAAAGGGTTTCTGATGGAGATTTAAAAGAGAGGCCGAAACGAGGGCAAAGTGTGTGACCAGGAAAACTAAAATATACAGGTGACGCCTTTAGAAAACTGCTGATTTCGTTTATACTAACTACAACCCATAGTAAAAATATCTTAATTGTTCCTAGACAGCAGTGACATGAAACGAACAGCAATTTCCAGCTCTTCTGCCTAATTCTACAGTTGTTACTCCTAAGCAAAAGACCCCAGCAATCTCACTCTGCTTTAGCCAGCTCAAAGGATCTGCTTTCCACTATTAATTACTGGATTACAACTAATTTCTATATACAGTATATTGGATTAGATTAGAATATGACATGAGTCACATTTAAACTAGTCTCAATCAAGCAGTATGCAGACTTGTCAAACTTAGGGTTTACCTGCATAGTCTTCTCTATAAAATGTTGGTGAGAGTGATTTCAATGAGTTCAAGATGTTCCTGGATCAACATTCCAATCAGCCAATCAGATTTGAGGGATAATTTTTTATGTAATTTTTATGTGATGAGTTTTAGGCTTATGATCATGGTTAGGTGCTTCTACACCCTTGTTAATTTGCTGTCATTTCCCACTGATTTTAGGCATCAGTTTTGGGTAGGGTTAGGTTTAGAAGTAGGGATTGGGATAAGTCTATATTTTTGGATGGTAATGTTGATCCAGGATCAACAAAACATTTTGATCCAAAATAAGTCTCACTTGGCAAAATCACGGCAACCATAAAATGTTAGCTATTGGTGAAAATGTGGTTATGTGTTTTTCAGTGAAACCAACCTGTGCATGTGTACGTTCTGTCATGCGCGTTAAACGCAGGCTTCGGCTGCTCAGTCCTTGACTTGAGGAAGTGTGGAGTCCAGGGAGGAGTCGGTTCCCACACCCAGAAGAAGGGCTTTCGGCTGGGCTAACACAAACACTGCAGCCCTCAGGAAGGAAAGAGTTCCCAGACACCTCACAGGCCGAGTGACATTGCAGGTTTGCGTTCACACACGAGCACATACACTCACTGACCATTTTGTGAAGTCAAAATTCATCACTTACTAGCCAAAAGCACAGGTTAAGATTACGTGAACTGTCTCTTCCCATTGCATTTTTTTGATTCACGATTCACAAAACAAGTTGTGCCGAACAATGAACAGTTGACTAGATTGAAAGATGTTTTTTTCGATTCCCAAGGTGAGTTGTTCAGGTCGATTTCTTAACCAAATCTGACTCATTAAACAGAATCGGTTAGAATGAACGATCATCTTGTGATTCGTGAAGGAAGTCGTTATAAGGCTGCTTCTGCAAACTAAACTGATCGATTCATTGAAAGATTCGACTAGACTGAACGAATCTTTGTCAATTTTTGAAACAAGCAGTTCAAACTTTAAATTCAAACCCATTTTACCTTTTCTTTTATCGATTAGAAATTCAGCAAAAAGACAATGTATGACTTCTTGATTCCCAAAAAAAGACAGTTTGTGAATTGATTCCCTGAAAATAATTGACTAGAACTGATTGTTTTCATTATATTTAAATGTTTCCTTTTATTCTGAAATGAAATATTATAGGTCCAATATCAGTAACACTATTGTGTATTTTCGGTTTGCATTCATGAAATGAAGTTAGAAAAAGGGCTGGACAAGTATATCAGCAAAAGTGTTATATTTAGTAAAGGATTTTTTTTTTTATTGTGTACAATAGAAGTATAACTTTTAGTGAATTGTCCCCTTTAAGAACAGTAATAAAAGCATCTTATAGATACTCTTTTGACTTGGGCCAATTACACTTTACCTAGCAACCACCCAGAACACCTTGGCAACCACATACCTGAAAAATCAGCTAATACAATCAGCTAAATATATTTCATTCACAATAACACACATATATGTGTGTGTGAACATTCAGGGTGTGAAGTTCAGTCCCTCTCTCTCATAATCGAATAAGTCTCGCTGCCCATGTCTAATGGACCCATCTCCACAGTCCAGAATAAATAGGCTCAGAGCAGCTCACACACACACATCTGCAAACGCTGCTCTCTGCTTCTCTCCTACACTCATGCCAGTGTCTCTCACACGGCTCTTTTCAATATGTGAGCTCACACAACATGAGGTTCATTTGGAAATCTCTGCCAGTTCATGGGTTTTCGTAAACTGAACAGAACTTTACAAGCAAACTGTAGATGTGCTTGTGCTTTTTCTTCCAGCGCAGCTTCCAAATGCTAGTTTATTGGGTCTTAATGAGTGTGAGATTGGATTATGCAACAGAATTTCAGTCTGGCAAACCCCTGATATGAGTCTTTTTTGTTTATCGTACCAATTACCAAATGTCCTCCGACACGATTCGCATGTTCAAACTGCTGCCAAAAGCATTGAGAAAGTCAGTGTTTGTCCTCAGCTGATGAACTTCAGGGAAACAAAATGCTTTCTAAGGGTTTCATGATTCTTTCACATGATTCGTGTCAGCGTTCCCCACACAGTGTACTCTAGGGAGATATAAACGTCAAGCCACATGCATTGAAAGTCAGACACAACGCACTGTTCAGTTTCAGTTCTGACCCCATACGCAGCTGGTTTTTCTGTGCACAGCCAATGATTATTGCACATATTTTACCGGATCATTTCATATTATACTCATTTCACTCAAATCAATATTCATTCAGACCACTTTGTGAACCAATTTGACAGGATCATCAAGAAGAATCGAGTAGAATTAATGATTCTTTCGCGAGTCACCAAATGATTTGTTCAGACTGCTTTGAGATCGAATTTGACCGATTCATCAAATAACTGAGTAGAATTAACTAGAATTACTTTTGTAATTCACTAAAAAAAAACAGACCACTTTGCGGTACAATTTTAGCAATTCATTGTAAATATTTTACTAGCATAAATAATTATTTTGCAATTCACAAAATAATTTGTGAACCAAACGATTCACCAAACATTTTTTTTCTCAGGATATTTTGCGAACTGATTTAACGATTCATTAAAGACAATCAACTAGAAAGAACAATTCTTTCGCAGATTGAAAAGAATCAACTTTAGATCACAGAAAGATTCGTCGCAGACCACTTTACAAATTGTACAATTAGTAAGTGTAAAATTGGGAAATTGGCTGCTTTGCAGGTTGATTTGATGGATTAACTAAAAAGAGAAGATTGGAAAGATTGATTTTTTCGCTAAACAAAACAACCGTTCACTTTATGAAATGATTTGACCAATTCACAGAAAAGAATCAACTAGAATGAATGAGTGCTTTGCAGAAGAATTTGACAAATTAATTGAAAATATGTATGTTTTGATTTACAAAACAGTTCAGACTGCTTTGCAAACCAATTCTACAATTAATAATTGTTAAATTTTACTTTTGTGAAAACGATTCAGGGAATTGCGAGAGAGGAAAGATGTATTTGCCACCAGAGTAAACGTACAGTGGCACAGGGACGCAGGAACAGGAATAAACGTGACAAAAAAAGAAGCAGAATTGACGTGGAAGAAAGGTCAAAAATAAAGTCTGAATTCTGACGTTATCAAACCTGATCCTGGAGCCGTCTCTCTTTCTGGACAGCTCGGCACCACAGACAGGACAGACTCCACCCGCACCTCCGAATACACAAACTGATATGGCAAAACATTTCATTCCTGCTTATTTATTATATAAATGTCTGACTCGCTGAAAAACAGCGAGTGATTTCAAAATGCATGCACAGATGTTGCGGTGCCGCTGTATCTCTGAGATTTCACTTATCAGTTTGAAAATGTCAGCAGAGTGAATGAAAGCAACAATCTGTTCCTCAGGCCAAGAGCCACCAGAGCTCCTCTAATTATAAAGTTATTAACATTCATTACTATTATTGCTCATATCAGTGTAAGTGATGTAATTAAACCTTTAGCATTAAGTATTAAAGTATTAAAATGTCATGTTCTGACATTTTGCATTACAAAAAAAAAAAAGCTTTTGCAGCATTGCGAATAATATAAGAGCATAATTCTTGTATCCGCCTCAAATGTCTCTGGGTCAAAGTTCACATGTTCTTGAAGATTGAGGCTTGTTTTATATTTAGCTGTGAGCTCTTCTGCCCTCTGCTGCTCAGAAGAGACATTGTACTAAATATGACCTGAATATACCTGCTGTCCTGATGAATGATCTGCTTTAGGAGTGAGTCAATTATTCATATCCAGCATAAAAATTTCATTGGTACATTCTAATTTGCAAATTCATGCCTCTCTCTTGCTCTCTGTCAGATTTAACCTCTTAAGACCTGAGAATTTTAGTTTTTTGTTTATGTTTTTACATTGTTTAGAGCATTAAAAATAATGTAAAAAGCTTTTTTTATATGTTATGTTATGCTATGGGACTCAGTTTCTTTTAAAAAAAAAAAAAGACATGAATGAACATGCATAGGCAAAAGCAACTGATTTTTTTTTTTAATCACCAATATATCTTTAGTTTTTACATTTTTTGTGTGTGTGTGTGAAGATGATTCCCAACTACATTATAACAGAATGATTCAATATACAACTTTTTTTTTTTTGCAAAATGTGTGTAAAATGGTCATAAGAAAACGCTTTCTCACGTATCTATAAACAAAATCTCATTTCCATATTTGTCACGCTCAGTAAACACCGGAAGCAGAGGTTCTTGTGAATCAAACACAGTTTATTAATAACAGAGGAGATTGACAGTGTACTAGAGGTTCAGAGCAGGTAAGTATCACAGGTAAGTTGCATGATGAGCATACGGAGAATGGGCATTCGTGATAGAGGCAGTCCACAAGACACAACAGGTAAGTATTTAAGTACTCAGTCTCTTAGTAGAGCGAGAGGATTCCAACTCAGGCAGAAAGGCTTTCAGGTAGGTAGAGGTGCATCAGAGCGTACCGACCTCAAGCTCAGCCATTGACTGTTTGGCAGAGCTGCCTCTTTATAGTGACTGGGTGAATGGTAACAGGTGTCAGTAATCAGGCGATTGTGAGCGTGTGATCGTGACTGACTCTGGAACAGTGGATTGTGACGGGGTGTGTTCTGTGGTGACTGATCTGGGTTCAGGAGTTGATGACGGCGTGACAATATTGATGTGCTTTTGGGGCAACCAAAACCCATCCAATCATTTGGTACAGTATCTCTAAAAGTTCTGAACGTGCTCTTTACAGGACATCCAGAATTAACTGTGGCAGAGAAATTCTCTAAAATATAACGTCCTCATGAGGATGCAGGGTCTTAAGAGGTTAAATTCAGATGTTGCTATGCTAAAATACCTTGCATTGCCAACGCATTTGCACCATGTATGCCCTATTTAATTCCCCCTGACTTTATTAGGAATGAGAGACTAATACGATTAACTGACTGATATGATTAAATTGTTTTTTGTATTAATTTATGTAATTAGTGCATTTTGGAGCATTTAGTTCAGTTTAAGCTCAGTCCTTTTATTTATTTATTAATGCATTAGTTTGTTTAGTGCATGTTGGAGCTTTAAATTGCATTTTAGTTTATGCTGAGTTTTCCCATTACTTCATTGATTGGTTGGTGTATTTTGTAGGCTTCAGTTGCGTTGTAGTTTAGTTCCCCCCCCCCATTTATTTTTATTGTTAGTTGATGATGATAACATTGTCTCCAGTGGTGGTGTGTGTGATAGATTTAGAGTGAATGCTGCTCAAACAGATGGTTCAGTCCCTCCTCACAATCAAGATTAGGATTACACAGGAAGCCTGCGCCATATTACACACACACACACACAATATGAGTGCATGTGTCTTAAAGACATGAAACAGAAAACAATAAAGACACTGCCTCATCTCCCTCTAAACCCATAACTTCAACCTAGATTTCAGACTGCACTAATGGTTTGCTGGAATCACTAGAAAACCAATGATACACTTGCATTTATGCATTTACAAATATGTGTGTACAGTTATATGTATACAGTGATTTTAGTGCATGTACAAAGCTAGTTCTCAACAAGATTCATGTACCGAATAAATCCAGTTCAGTTGAACTTTCTATTTATGCGTAATTCCTGAAAAATAAAACGTACTGTATCACAGTTTCCACAGAGATATATGAAGCAGCACAACAATTTTCAATAGTTTTTTTTTAATAATAATGATGTTTCTTGAGAATTAAATCAGTCTATTAGAATGATTTCTGAAGACTGGAGTAATGATGCTAAAAATTCAGAATTCCATCACAGGAATAAATTACATTTTACAATAAATTCGAATAGAAAACAGTTATTTGAAATTGTAAAATATTTTTATTGTATTTTTGAATAAATATTTGCAGCCTTAAAAACATAGGATCCAACCTACCCCAAACATTGGGCCCAATGTATCTGAATTTGGAGATACTGTCTCTTACTGTTTACTTTTAGACTCGACTGATTATTCTTCATCCAGTCTTCTTACCTGTACCTTCTTTAGTAATATCTGCTGTGGAAAGCATTTTTAGACACAGAAGCTGCTTTTATTGTCATATTCTTATATTCAGTGTGTTGTTGTTGTGCGATTTTAATTTTGCCCTAATATGCAACTCATCTGAAAATGTTTTGGCAGTACAAATGTGTTCGTGATGCCAATAAAACGCATTAATACTGAATGATGGACAGATAGAGATATAAGCCGCAAATGCTCTGGCGATACAGATGTACGATTATTAGTCATGCCAATAAAGCACATTAAACTAAACTGAGAGTCAGTCAGACAGACAGTGAAGGAGAGAGAGAAAGAGAGAGAGAGAGAGAGAGATTTGTGTCAGCTAATCCCTCACAGGTCTCTACGTCCTGAGATACTCGGCTCCCGATCCGTCTCAGTCGTTCACCGTCCCGCCGCCACCATGAGCTTCATCGCCGACGACGTGGAGATAGACCCGGTCACCCTCAACCTCATCATCCTGATCGCCAGCTATGTCATCCTACTCCTCGTCTTCCTCATCTCCTGCATCCTCTATGACTGCCAGGGCAAGGACCCCACCAAGGAGTACGCTCCCGACCCCGTGCCCAATGTCAACCCCTCTCCCATCCGGCTGGTGGTCATGCAGAGTTCGCCCGCCAATGCCAGGTGGGACCAGAACAAGATGGTGACCACCTACGAGCCTCCGGGCACCGAGAAGAAGAGTACTTTGGTCTGACAGGCTGGAAGGAGGAGGACTGATAACAGTTGCTACAGCACATGTTATCTTTTCTATCTACTGTACATACTCAAAGTACTGTATCTCTCATTTTATAACTTGTGTACAACGTGTTTTTGTAAGTAACTCATAACTTCTGTGCGAGATTGAATCATGTCGGGATCGGATTATCAGAAGAAACGGTGAGTAAAAACATCCCTTTCATATCTCATGTTTCTAAAGCAGCATTGAGATTCAACGGAGAATGAATAGAGGCTCAGAGGTTCTAAAATTTATTCTAAAATTGTCCATTCTAAAAATGTGCTCAGATTCTGGCCTACATAAAGTTGATTTAAACTGAAACTGATTCTTCTAAGATTAATTGATTTGAGCATTAAATTCATAGACTGTTTAAAAAAAGGCAGCTGTGGTTACCAGTACTGTACCGTTAAAAATACTGTAGCCGCAATTTAGGTTTTACGGGATTGTACTTAAATTTGTGATAAATAAGTTTCAGGGAGTTTAGGATTTTTTTACTGTAAATTATAAGAAAATGGTTCACATTTACTTCCAAAGTCTGTACATTTAACGGTATTTTACTGTAAAGCTACTTAATATGTTTGCTCGTCTAACAAGGAGGTTCTCACAAGTTTCTGTAACTTTTTTAAAAAATTATACAAATGTTAGGACAAAAAGTGCTTAAAGTAATGTTCATGGAATGTTCTCATACTATTAATGAGTTTACAGTAAAAATCAGCAGCTGTGTTTTCCAGGTTTGTACTGTTAAAAATAATGTAGCAACATATGTAGCAGTGATGTAGCGTAATGTTGCAGGGCATTTTTGTAACATTGCATTCTAATCACAACAAGGAAACTTGAAATTTTTTATGTTCTATTTTATATTTTATATTTTGGGTGAAAATATGGTTAGTGGGAAAAAATTTTTTTGGTAACCTTTAAGTAACATTTTAATCACAACGATAAAACCAGGCATGTTAACATTAGAATACACATTAACGTTACAACATTAAAAAATACAAGTTTAAATAACATTACATTTTAAGTTAAAATAAAGTTATCAGAACACTGTAAAAAGCGTTTTTGTAACATTTAAATAACATTCTAAATGCAACAAGAAAACATGACATTTTAACGTGCTTTGAATGTTAAAAAAAACTTTTTTAAATAATGTTTTATATATTTTTTGTGGAAAATATTAGTTCGAAATTGTAATAAACATTTTTGAAACATTTAAATAATGTCATCATCATGACAAGAAACAAACTTAAAATAATGTTCCCACAAGAATGTTTTTATAACCTAAATTTGTTACCTGGCCCTTTAGGAACTTGCCAATTAGCAGGTGTTTACCACAGCATTTTTACAATCTTTTTGCTTTTTTTTTTTTTTTTGGGCTAACTTTTGACTGTTGTTGGAGACACAGAGACAGAGCTGATGCTTAAATGTGATGTAACAGACAGTGTCATTAAGTCTCCTGAGCTATAAAAGAGCAACTTCTGAGCCTCCTGAGTCTTTTCTGAACCAAATCCATGAATCAGTGAAATGGAGGTCAGATGTTTCCGCGAAGTGTCTGCGGTGCTGGGATTGGTTTATAAACAGTTGTCCAAGACAACATACTGCATCTATTCTGAGTTAACGTATCACAAACATTGATCTCATTGGATTGTGGATTAGATTAGCCATCAGCAAAACCATGGCTGAAGTTGTTTGGAGGATATGTCCAATGTTTTTGTTTGGGTGTGTGTCTGCAGTATCATGAAGGTTTGAATCCCTGTTTTGTCACAGAGGTCTTGACCCCGTTAGCTTCCTAGCCTTACGTCATGCTACTTCGTACTTACTAGCTATTTTTACACTTCAGGTTCTCAGAGTGGAACAAATACAGGACATTTACATTAAGAAAGTACTTAAGAAAGTAAATCAGCATATTAGAATGAATTTTGAAGGATCACGTGACACTGAAGTGTATAAGAGAGCAATGAAGCTGAAAATCCAGCTTTTAACAACAGAAATAAATGACATTTAAAAAAATTTGCCACATAGAAAACAGTTATTTTACATTTTAAATTTACAGTATTAAATTTTTTTCTGTAATTTTGATCAAATAAATGCAACCTTGGTGAGCAAAATAAAAAAACAGAACTTACTAATCCTAAACTTTTGGACAGTAGTGTATTTACTGTTATGGAAACTGTATCTACTGTTGTACATTTTTTGCATACATGACTTTCTTCCAAAGAATGATGCATAATTTATCCAAATAGAGTATCATAAAAATGCTTGCCAGCTCACAGCGCTGCTGATTAGATAGTTTACCACAATCATGTCTGTGGAAGTTTATCGATGTCGAATCATCATTAACACACACTCACACACTCCATCTGTTTCAAAGGTTGAGTGACTTGTAGCACAGAGTAAATATTTAACGTAAAGATAACAGAAGATAGCGCCATGTCACACTAACACAAGTACGGAGAGCACTCACTCACTCAAAACCGGACACATACTTTCAGTTTCATTTATGATCATTGCTCATTTTATGGAGTCTTTAAATGCTACTGAAATATAAAGACACTTTATAGCATTAGAAAAGCATTTTACTTGGTCTTAATGAACGAGAACAACATAACTGACATCTCCCCTGGGATAAACGCATCTGGGACAAATTTCCATAACAAAAACAGGGCCAAGGGAGCACTTTTGATACGAGCCGATCCTGAGAGGTTCTGTCAGGAGACAGACAGAGAGGATTCTGGGAGGTCTGCGCTATGTTTGAGGCTCAGGTTCTGGCAGCGTGTTTGTCCCTGCTCTTAGGGATATTATTTCAGCTTTCTCCTCTCAGGTGGCCCCTTTTGTTATGTCACCGGGGTTCTTAATCTTACAGTCCATGAAAGAGTAATGAGAGGTGCCTCCCTCTGGGAACATGTGCTGCGCAAAAACTATATGGGTGTAATTTCATTTTCAAGTCCCTCTGGACCTTTACCTCAAGACAAAATGAAAAATATTGTTCGTTTGGTGACCTGGATCTATTGGTAGTCTTTTTATAATAAGAACATTAGGCTAGGCTAGGTTATACCATTAGCATTTTAGTTCATCTAATACATTTTAATTGGAGAATGTTTAGCCAAGTAGGAGATACTGGTCCATGAACATGTCCTACTTGGCTAAATAAGATTGTGTGTATAATCCTTACCCCCATTTTCAATTTTATTTATTTATTTTTTTTATCATCTAGACGAGCCTAAATCTATTTGGAGCAGTGTCAGGACAGGCTGGGCTACCAAAAAATCCATGAGCCACTGAAGGTCACTTGTCTGGAGTGATTGTGAAAGGAGAAACTAGAGCATATGGTGCCAAACGCTAATCGAATTAGCTTGAATGTTGTGCTGCAGTCAAGCTGGATGGCCGAGGCCTGAATATGACAGCCGACCTTGTAGAAATATTGATATGCTGATATTTTGGGCAGATGAACACATCCAAAACTTGATAAAGACTGATAAAGGAGCTTCTTATCAGTCTCATATGGATGAAGTAACCTGGGAACAGTGAGATAAAGAATGGAGATGACATCATCCAGGAAAGTGTTTTCTGTCATGTTCCAGTCATTCCACAGAGTTCCGAAGAAGAATTCAAAGTTCTATGCGGTGAATATTTGGAATTGATGTACATTGAACATTGAATTACATTTGCATTGGAACATTAGCAAAACATGGAACAAATTTAGTCTGCTGGGTATGTTACTTTTTTCAGACGTGAACAAAAGATTTGACTGTAGAGAGACACGTCATGAAAGATTACAAGGAGGAAGAAAAGGATCAGCTTTCCTGTTAGTGTCTTAGTGTAATTCCCCCGGCCTATTTAGCCCACTCAACTTCCTCTTGCTGCACTAGACTTTTTCTAGCATCGAGAGTTTGCTGGTTTCCAAGAGCTGTTGGTTTTATCTACCACACAGCGGGTGCAAATCATTGCAATTTCCACAAATGCATGTGGCTTCTAAGAGCCTCTGTCAGTGTTTCTTTGTGCGTAACAGAAAAGTTTAAACTGAAGAAGTAGGGCTGCCGTGTTTTTCTCTGAATATGGTTATCTTACATTTGCCTAAGAGCAAGCACACATTGTCCAACCGCTCTAAAAGTGATTGGGTTGGTGCCATTTAAACTAATATTGCACTCTATCTGCTCCTGCAAATAAAAATCACAGGTCTTGTGGTGGTTTTTCAGGACTTAGTTATGTTTGTGCTGCAATGTTGTTGCAGTATTTTTTGTTTTAATGTTTTTTTGCATGTGGATGCACTTCTCTGTTCTATTTCTGGTGCATTGTGGGATGTAACAGCTACACAGGAAAGAACCATTCCGAGGAAGTGATCAAAGGTCATTCTAAGAACATCGTGCTAACATTCCAATTACCTCATGAAAATGTTACTTCTGAATGTTGTCCGAATGTTAAAAAATGTATACTTCTAAAATGTTATTTTATGTTATGCAAATGTTAAGAAACATTCCATGTTGTAAACTTGATGGCAATTGTAAAAAACTAATTCTGTTACAGAAAAAAGTTCCATGTCAGTAATTTTTTTTGTGCTAAGGTTTTGAGAACCTTACTAAAGACTAGATAACTTTGAATGGATGTTCTAGTGGAGGAATGTTTGTATGTACCTTTAAGAGAACCTTTCCAGAACATGAGCCGGACATTCCCTATAGGTGGGTATATACAGGCTAATGTTCTGGTAGTGTTCTCTCAATGTTACAAACATTCTTTTAGTAACATTGATAGAACGTACATTCAAGTTAACTGGTCTTTAATAATATTCTCAAAATGTTAGCACAGAAATGTTTATTGAATGTTTTTCTGAAACATTTTAGTTGGATATTAGTTTAACAGGTTACCACTTATTATTTTCAGATGGTTCGATTTCAGATTTGATAGTAACATTCCAGCCCAGTCTCACGGCAATTCGTACATATTTTACGAGGTGGCTAATTCGTACAAATTCGTACGACCACGCTCGTACAAATTCAAACGATTTTTGCTAAATCGTACATGTTTTAAGAGTTGCCAATTCGTATGAATCTGTACGAATGACCTAAACCTAACTCCGCCTGTCACTGGGGTTTAGACAAATCGCACAAAATTGTACGAGTGAGGTTGTATGAATTAGCACGAATTAGCATGAATTTGCCACCTCGTACGAATTGGCCGTGAGACTGCGTTGAACATTCCAATAATGTTTGCAAAATTCTAAAACGGAACATTCCCTTAATGATGTCGCTAACATTCACGTAAACATTGTTTTTAAACATTTTAAAAACTTTGTGTCGAATGTTTTTCCACGAACATTCAGATATAACATTTTCATAAGAACACATTCTTAAAACATTTTGTTTTCTTAGCTTGGTAGTAACCTTACTCTATAATCAAATGACCTGGCAAATATTTAAAGTCTGATACAATTAGAGCTACAGTCAGACAGCTAAATCCGTCTGTAGTGCAGTGAATAGATCTTGTTACTGTCAACACGGTACTGAATGAGTATTGTATTTTTTTCTTTTTCAACAAAGTATTTGCCTGGAATATTAGGAGAATGTTTCATTCATGCACCAGCGGAAAACATTTGGACAGTTTCTCTGAACGCAAGAACAAGAAAATGTCTTTTCTTAAGGATGTTTTGAATGTTTTTCCTGGAAAAACATGACATGCACTTCTTCTCAATTCAGTTAACAGCCTTACATAAATGTTCTGTGACATCTAATGCTGTTGCTGCTGGTTTATGTAATGTTGCTTCTGGTCACAGAATCCCTGAGCCACGGTGGCTCTTCACCCAAACACGCTGTTGCACATTAATATTGTGCAAGTTTGCCTTCAGCATAGTTGCAACATGCGGGTCGGGACACATTTAACGTGTAAGTGTTTGTTTGTTCATACGCAGAATGGCTCAGAAGAAGTGCCAGTCCAACGAGACAAATATTCCTGCATCCCGAGGTAAAATTCAGTACAAAACAGGAGCACTAGTGCACATGCATACAACACACAAAATGCAACTGAGAGAAAGCAATGATGTCACTTTGATGATATCAGAAAAATATTAGACGATACAGAAGAGCAGCAGTATCATCATGGTGTCACCTGGCAAAACCACATACTTTGGAAATGAATGATCACCATTTCCATATGCCATGGTATTTACATGATATTTAAAGTAGCCTACCTCATAGTATTGCCTGTTAAATGAGTCATTTGACACCAAAGAGCTAAATGATTACACTACGCATATACCACGGTATTTACATATTAGTCCGAAGTCATTTAAAGATTGTAGGCACATGTCCAAAAGAGTACATTTTTAGAAATAAGGAAATTTGGGGTTTGTTGCTCGTGTCATTAGGTTTGGGTTACAGTTAGGCCTACACTTAATGATTATCGTTTTGTTTTTCAACTGACTGACAGAGGAAAGAGTCATTTGTCCTTTTCAGTGTCACTTTTGAATAACAGGACACGATTCAAACAGGTATGGCAACTCGCTAGCCTCATAAGCCCCGCCCTCTATTGTTGAGTCAAAGCGATATCATCGCGGCCGATGATTGGTCGAACGCATCGACCGCCTCACGCCGGCCGCGCCGCCATTGGCTGAAGCCCCCGTCAATCAGGTGTGCCTAAAAAAAATGCTTGAAATGTACAACTCCGGCTTTCGATAAACGCAGAAAGAGGGATAAAGGCAGAGAAAGAGAGAGGGAACGGACGCGAGATGAAATGATGTGACGAAACGGTCTTTTATAGATGATTTAGGGTGTGTTTGAGCAGTTATGGAGCCACGGGCGCGTTTCGTTTCGATCTGGGATTGATTTTTGTGAATGGAGATTTCGCCGCGGGCCTCGGACATCTGATTCATTTTCATCATTTGATTGATTTGCTGCTCTCCGATTTGTTTTTATTGTGATTTCGCGAGATGAAGAGGGTTAACAGTTTCCAGAGGTGAGTGCAGAGGCTAATCAGCTAACGGGTCCGATTGCGTGCTGTTATGATTATTAATGCATTGTTTGATCTCTTTGTTGTGACTGGTCACTTGTTTGATGATCGTTCAGGAATCAACTTTTGAACGGATCATGCATCTTGTAAGCTATATCCAGAGATCAGATCATACATCTTTATTGATTCTGTTCCCTACAGAGATCATCAGGAGGCACATCCTGATGTGATGCTTTTATTTTAATGCATGGCGTTTATTAATGCATTTAGACCATGCATAGACAGCAGAGTGTGTTTTACTGACTCTATATTTTCTATTAATGTATCACTGTTTTTATTGTGGTCTGATTATGCATTGTTTAGCCAATAAGGTTTTTTATTGACTTTCTATTTGGAGATAAGACCATGCATGGCTTACAGATCATGTGCTTTTGTTGACTGTATATTGTATGATCACAGATCTATTCTTGATGCACTATTCAGACCATGCACTGGGATAAAAGTTCATCCTGCAACCTGAACATGATTACATTTCATTCTATTTAGTTGTTATTTGTTATTCTCTTGTAGATGCATGCTTTATTTATAAAACAGAACACTATTTACACCATGATCTGATAATGCCAGGAAAGTGCACTGTTTAGAGATGATACCTTGCAACGAGATTGTGTCCATGCTCTCTACACTGACTCCTAGACTCATTTGTGTAGTCTGATATCTGCTCTCTGAGCATCAGCAGTGTCAGAATCGGTCCGCATGGGTGCTGGGATGCAGGGAATGCAGCATGGATTCGGATGTGTTTTTAATGAGCATGCACCACTGCATCACACACACACCAGCATGTTTGACACCACTGCTGCATCCTTGAGGAGTTTCAGACTCCAACAAACAAACACACACACCTGAGAAAAACAGAGCATGTGGGTGAGTCACACTGCAGATTGTGAGGCACGTGTGCATTTACTGATGGGGTGATAGTGAAAGATCTGGGAGAGAAAAAAAAAACGGCTCAAAATGAGTCACAGGGTGCTGTCTATGCACATAAAACACATGCATGTGTTTTATATTTAAAAAAAAGTAGGCTTAAATTTCTTCATATTTTAAACCGATTTTCACCTAACGGGTTTAATTTGATTTATGTAGAAATGTTGTAGTGTATATTTTGGAAACATCTGACAAACGTGGGTTCATGTTCATTTTCGTGATAGATGTGTGTGTGTGTTTATATATATATATATATATATATATAAAAACATTTTTGAATCTGGAATATTGTCATAATGGTGGAGTAGTATTAATATAGTATCATAGTATTAATATTTACAATTAGTTACATAAATATTATACAATTATATGTGTTTTCATTTTAATTTTGGCTACAGTTTTAGTAATTTTGTTGTGTGTCTTTGTTTTATTATATATATATATATTTTAAATTTGTTTAATTGTATTATTTTAGCAGTTTTATTTTACTCATTTTCTTTACGTAAATATTTCAGTTAGCTCAAGTTACGAATAAAGTACAACTAAAAGTTTTTAATTACATAATTTTAGTTAACGATAGTTAGTTTTTAGTTTTCCACTCCGTTATTAAATATGAATGTGTCTTTCTGTTGTGTTTCAGGTTTATGAACACCCGGGCGGCTGCGAACTGCCGTTACCAGCCCACGTGTTACGAGCACGCGGCCAACTGCTACACCCATGCGGTAACCATCATTCATTCTTTAGAGAATACAGTTAAAGAGAAGTGCATGCGACACTCCCCAGTGTTGGCGGATGAAATGCTTACTTCCTGCTCAAACTCTGGCCTGTAGCTGCTGATTGTGCCGGCGTTCGTGGGAATGACTCTGTTACACCGGCTGTCTGATGACCGCTGGGAGAGGATCACGGCCTGGGTGTACGGCATGGGTCTGATCGCTCTCTTCCTCGTCTCCACCGTCTTTCACATCATTTCCTGGAAAAAGAGCCACATGAGGTATGTCTGGCATCGTGCAGCATCACACAGAACGGTTTAATGAAAGACCGAATCACTTCAGTTATTGTTAGTGTCACTGCAACCTCAGGGCTTACAAGATGTAGATGAGTTTGTTTCTTCATCAGATTTAGAGAAATGTAGCATTGCATCACTTGCTCATCAATGGGTGCTCTGCAGTGAATGGGTGCCGTCAGAATGAGAGTCTAAACAGCTGATAAAAACAAGTAATCCACAGCACTCCAGTCCAGCAGTGAATGTCTTGTGAAAGCTTGCGCGTTTGTAAGAAGTTTTCTGGCTTCTGGCTAAAGTATGAGTTCTCTATCCATAATATATCTGGTCTGAATCAGGAGAGAAATCTGCACAGATCAAACACTGTTTACAAGTCAGTTTTAGGTTGAGTTTTGACGTGAGAGCCAAAAGGAGATAAATGTTTTCCACTGGAGGAAGCATTATTATGGATTTTGAAGTTAAAAACATCTTAATAATGGATTTGTTTCTTACAAACACACAGTTTTTCTCTTCACAAGACATTAACTGATGGACTGGAGTGGTGTGGATGTTTTTATCAGCTGTTTAGACTCTCATTCTGACGGCACCCATTCACTGCAGAGCATCCATTGATGAACGATTAATGAAATGCTACATTTCTCCAAATCTGATGAAGAAACAAACTCGGATGGCCTGAGAGTATTTTCAGCAAATTTTCACGTTTGAGTGAACTGTTCTCTTAGTTGCGCGCTTTGGTTTTCGTGATACCAGATGCTAAATCATTAAGCTTTTCTTAAAAGTTTGTGTTGTTTGACCTCTACAGTGATGGATGCTGTATTGATCAACTTTAACATTCATCAGAATAAATATAACATTTCAGTATCTATGGTACACACGCTGTAGTGTGGCCAATCTTCACATTAATATGGTCTCCTGTGTGTTTTATTTCTCAGGAATATGGAGCACTGCTTTCACATGTGTGATAGAGTCGTCATATACTTCTTTATCGCCGCCTCTTATACACCATGGTATGTTTTCTCTTTGCACATTTATTGTTATCGTATTTAGTTTTCAAAGGTTAAATGCATCTAAAACACTACCAGCTTTACTTTTAGTGTCACATGATCCTTTACACATGTGACCCTGGAACATAAAATAAGTGGGAGTTTTTCCAAATTGACGTTTATACATCATCTGGAAGCTGAATAAATAAGCTTTCCATTGATGTAGGGTTTGTTAGGGCAATTTTTGGACGAGATGCAACCATTTGAAAATCTAGAATCTGGGGGTGCAAAAAAATTTAAATGCTGAGAAAATCTAAAAACAAAAATTCAAGAAATATTTGACACCGTAAATAAGGTATACTGTAAGCATTCAGTACTATGGTATTATCCCATACCTCTATACTTTATCTAATGTTAAATATGCATAGAGTCTTTTCTCCTGTGTAATACTTAAGCTTCAACATCCACAAGCAATGCATGTCCGCATTTTATTTGTAACCCTGTCTCCAATCTAACCATTTTTTGGCTCCTTTCGGCGTAGTTCTGTGAAGTTATTGATCTGATAACACGTTTTTGGCAATAACAGTTTTAAAAGAAGCGCTCTATCGTTACAACAGTGGTGTGAGTGAAGCAGGGAAGCGTTTACTCTGCTGTACTTGAGCACACTGAATAATTCGCACTCAAAGTCAGATTTAACCTCTGTTACGCAGCATCTTTAATTAACGCTGGCTGCTGAGTGAAACTGTACAAAATGACGTGGAATGTGGAAAACTCTTCGTTTTAATAGTCAGATGTGTTTATGTAGTCTAGTGCTGTCAAACAATTAATCGCATCCAAAATAAAGGTTTTAATATATATAATATATGTGTGTGTGTATTGTGTATATTTATTATGTATATATAAATACACACGCAGCATATATTTAAAAAATATTTGCATTTATTTACATGTATATATTTATTTATTTATATACTTATATTTAATGTATAAATGTTACATATTTTTCTTATATAAATATATATATATTTGATGTGTGTCTCACCATGCACTGAATGATTTCGCATAAACGTTTACCACGGTATTTACATGCATTTACGTGTGTGTGTGTGTGTGTGTGTGATGGTTGATGGACACTAACGAGGCTGTGTTTTCCCGCAGGCTCAATCTCCGGGAGCTCGGGCCGCTCGCCGCTCACATGCGCTGGTTTGTGTGGCTGATGGCTGCCGCTGGAACCATCTACGTGTTCAAGTACCACGAGAAGTACGCTTACCTTCACCCTCATGATGTCAGGGCATGCCAGATACATTATTTCTGATAACAGACACACAAAGTGTTAAATTATATGTTATATGTTGTAAAAGGATTAATATTATTATTTTTAAAATTAGGGGCAAGTGTTTAATTATTTTTCTGTTAAATGTACAACTTGGCCATTTGTGATTTAAGGTAACCACAATTATTTCGCATTTTTAAGTCCCGATCAGGTACGGCCTTCCATAAATAAACAAATAAATAAAATAGTAAATATTAAAATGTTATGATTTGTATCATTTATAAATTATGAATGCAATCATAAATTATTATTGATTCTATTTTCAGAAAATTATGTAATAATGATAATAATAATAATTATTATTATTAGTAGTAGTATAGTATTGTACATTTGTTTTTATTATTATTAAATATTTACAAAATACTTGAAAGTGTAATTTTAAATATTGGTTTAAAAAAAAAAATCCCATAAAGTGTGCAAAACTATATAAAAATATAAATATAGCATTTGTTTTGCAAAGTTTATTGCTAATAAATAATTTCTTTAAGTGTATGTGGATGAAGCACAACAGATTGGGTACTTAAACACGCATAGAAAAGACAATGAAATAAGTGAACAATACTTTCCTGTAGAAGTGAGAGGTGTTTAATGGCCTGCTGTGTGTTTGTGTTAGGTATAAGTTAGTGGAGCTGGCGTTTTACCTGACCATGGGCTTCTTTCCTGCGCTGGTGGTGACATCAATGGTGAGTCAATGAGCTCAACTTAATCTGATCTGTGTTCTTCTAAAGGCAGGCCCCTAATTAACCTGAGCATTTAAAGCTGGTGTAGGAGTCATAGCAGAGGACGGAGAACAGGTTGTAGATGTAAATATCCAAATGTTAGGCTGAAAAACACTTGATTACCAGCATTTCTGAAGTAGTTCGGTTTTATTTGAAGGAAACGCGTAGTTATCGCGATGTTTTATTGTAAAACAAGACACTGCCAGCCTTCCCGTGAATGTTTTTTTTTTTTCCCCTGAAGGAAATCTGATCACCTTCACCTTTGACCAAGTTTTTGAGTCCTCAGGCTGTTCACGTTAACCTGTCACACCTGAAATGTTCACTATCACTGAGTGTAAGAGATACCTCTGCTGTTGCTATGCAACCAGCTCAAGCTTGATCTGGGATTTCAACAATTCACAACTGAGTCACGGATACATAGAGAGAGATAGATAGATATAGATATACACACATCTTTGTAGTGTAATGTGTATTAATATAATTCACTTTTTCCTTTCATGTAATTCCAGTAATTTTTAATGTATTACTTTAATAATTATATTTGTATTTTTAATTATTCAAAAATATTTATTATATAAAAAACGTTGTTTATATAAACCGTAATATATAATTATCAAATATAAGAAAATAAATATATAAATGCATTTACATAAAAATATTTCAAATATATATATACTGTATTACAGTATTTACAGTATATACAGTATATTTAATGTAATTAACAATACTAATATTAAACATGTAATCTCACGTTCATATGATTCATATATAAATTTTCATTTTTACTTCTTTTTTTTCGTTTGACTTCTGGGTGAATTATGATCATGGTTTGACAGGTTGTGTGAGATTCACCCTTTCGTGTACAGTATAAACACAGCGCATGTGTACAATACAATAAAGACTTGGGATCAATGTAGTAAGCAAACAGAGATGCTTTGAAATGTAATCACTTTTGATAACCTTTGCTTTGTGTTTGTGTGACATTCGAGGTAAAGACAAACAGAATACATATAAAATACAGCACGTGTCTCATGTCACAGACGCCGACTCCACCTTGTGGCTAGCAGCAGTACTTACACCTGCTTGAAACCATCAAATAAAACTCCCAGACTTCAAAGCTCAACTTTTTCTTTGGCTTTTGGGCTAATGCAAAAGAAAATAAAAAAAAATAAGCTCTGTGACCGACAAACATTTATGGGTCTTACACGTTTTGTTCATCATGATGATCTTGGTTACTTTTATGAGTTAAAAGCTAAACGTTGGTCACACGACTTAAGGACACGTCACCATCGTTAAGGATTTTAAGAGTTGAGTAAGAGTTTCAGAAAAAAGCACATGCGACCCAGAACTTAACCACAGACCTTATGCACCATCAAAACATTTTTAAATGACCTTTTGCACATCTGAGATGCAAATATAGTAGATTACACTAAAATAAAGGTTCTTGATGGGTCATTGATGGTTCTGTGTAGAACCTTTTACATTCCTGGAACCTTTCTATTGATCAAACTCTATTCTCAAGTTTTGTGTTTGAAATTTTTCAGCCAATTTTAGAACACATTTGTTTTCATTTGTCATGTGTCTCCCAGCAACAAGGTGTATGTTTTTGCGTGAGTTTGTTGTGATCTGAACAACTTTAAAATGTTATTTCATGATCCTCGCTCGTGTTGTGTATGATGCTCAGTTTTCCTTTGTCACTGTTAACAGTCGGTAAGTGTATGATGCCTTGTGTTTTAAAAAATTGATTCAATTCAACATTTTAAAAAAGCAAAAGCAGTGTTTGATAAAGTGTTAAAGCAAAGTAACGTTTTAAACGAGTTAAAAGAGTTGTTTGGAACTATTGAGTGCTCCATGAACCATGTGACCGCCCTGACTCTCAGCGGTTCGGTGTTCCTTCGGTGAACCTTTTAGTTTTCTGGGTTTTTGCCAGATATGTAGAAACTCTGTTCTCCTCAGTGATTCTCATGTGTGTGTGTTTGTTGTTGTGATCAGAGTAACACAGATGGGCTGTACGAGCTGGCGTTTGGAGGTCTGGTCTACTGCCTGGGGGTGGTCTTCTTCAAATCAGACGGCGTGATTCCGTTCGCTCACGCTATCTGGCACGTGTTCGTGGCTCTTGCTGCTGCCATCCACTACTACGCCATCTGGAAGTACCTGTACCGCAGCCCCCCGCTGGAGGACATCAGAGACGCTTGAGCCCCTCGCCCTCTTCACCACAATATCTCACCCAGATGCTCCTAACACCAACGTTTACCAGTACGACCATGCAATGTTTACGCTTTTCTAACCACCTGGGATCAGTCAAGTGTGTGTGTGTGTGTTGCAGTACTGAATGCACAGTTGGAACAAGACGGCAATGTTTCTGTACTTTTTTCCATTTTCGTCAGTATTATGTAAATATATTCCACTGAAAGCAGATGAATTGTGATTCTTTGTTAAATTTAATGATTTTTTTCTCTGTGCATTGTCACACACACACACACACACACTCAGTAGCAGTTTCACATCATCTGTAGTGAATTTTTCTTTATTCATGCAACTTTCCATATCAAATCTGTATTTTTGCATCTCAGCTGGGTTTTTACTTCAGGTGTACGGCTAGTTGTTTTCTACAAAGCGCTGGTGGTTTTCTACACTTCTGGTGTCTCCTTCCCCCGTCTTTCTGCTCTTTCAGCAGGATTTGAAAGTGTTTGCACAGAGCTTTTTTTCTGGGGGGCACTTTTCTAACAGGAAGAACCACTTCTCTTTGATACTCCATTTGTAGGCTGATGGGCGGATAGAAACCATGTTGAATGCACAACCAGGTTTATGATGCTATAGGATGTTATATCTCGCTGCCTGAACCAGTGAGGTTTTTCAAATTTGGCACAATATTTGTTGGATTTTTGATTAAGAAGTATTAGACACTGACATTTGAAGGACATACCAGAATAACATACTGCATCTGTTGACATGGGTCATATTTCACCCAAGTCTAGAAATGAAATCCACTAAAATTGCTAAAGCATACCATTTTTAGGACCATTATGTGTTGGTTTTGTTTTTTGTTTTTTTGTTTTGCATTGTGACATTATCCTGACATTTTTCTCCTTATTACTATAGAGTTTTTATGAAAAAAAAAAAATATATTATTTTATTTTTTAAATTATCATTCATACAGAAAATTTTAAATAAATAACATACATTTTTATAAATAAAATATATGTAAATTTTGATTTATTGTATTTTTTATTTTTTTGTGTGTGTTTCACATATATATATATATATATATATATATATGTATATGTATAATGTCATAAATGTCACAATGCAAACAAGTGCTTATTAAGATTTTTTTTTTTTTTTCTTTTTAAGTGAAATATGGCTCTAAAATGTTCTTTACAGAGATTTACTTCAGTGTCGACACTGCTATATGGGTAAACTAAACATTTTTGAACCAATGTTGTTTTTCTGCCGGGACATGGAACGCTGCCAGCTCACGGTCCTATCATGCACATCACTGCCTGTATGCACCAGGATCATCTTTTATCATTCCGTGGACCTTCACTGGTTTCTGTGGCTTTTATCAGGAGACGCTGTGACACTGTGAATGCGTTCAGCTTTGATCGCAGTTTGACTTTGCAGTTCTGTTGACGCACTGATCCGATGAGATTCAGGAAACGTGATGAGATGCTTCTCACATATTTAAGCGTTTTTGCACAAGGGCTGAAGCTCTTGTTTTGTAATATTTTCACTGTGGTCTATTAACGTGCTGTCAGAATATCCACAATTACCTTTTCATCCTGTATGTGCAGACTTTAAAATGAACGTTTATTCAAGCGTTGATACAAAGCAGGTCTTCATATGCTAGATTTTTGTGCAGGTGAGTTATTATATGTCTTGTTTTTGTAATGACGTCATGCAGAGTCTCATTATGATTTGGGGATGTTTGACGAGATGTGTTTGGGCTGCATGAACAGAGTTGTTTCGACCACCTCTTATACTCTGGGACAGACTTTTGTAAAAAAATCTTTCTACATCCTGTTTTGGCACATAATTCTGCACTGGCCTTTTCAAACCCAACTCTAAAACCTCTTCTAACGCTTCCGATGTTCTCATCACACATCATTCTAGTGTTTTTGGTGCTGGTGTTAATATAAAGAATACATGTCCGATAATGAACAACTTTCTAAAGTGTTAATAAACACAAGCAGTAACTCTCATGCATGTGTGTTTGTGATCATTTCGTCTGGAGTACTGTTAGTGTGAATACTCAGTCCATGTTTCACACATGAGAAAAATTCTCTTATTATAAAAAAAGGTGTGGGATTTACTTTTAATCATTTTCTGCTTAATACTTTACAATTAAGATCTCACTTAACTAAGAATTAATCTCAATATTCGTCACTGAACATGGAATGAATGAATGAAAAAAGCATAAAAAAGATAACAGTTTTAATGCCTAGTATTCAGACCGATCAAGTTATGAAAAAAGACAATCACAGATGTTGAGAGAAAAACTTAAGTCTTTATTGGACACTAAATGTACAGAGAAATAAGGAGTCAAAAGGTGGCAGCAGAGAGTAAAGTTTCAGGTTTCTGCTTCCATTTGCGTGACACACAAGATCAAACATCTCCAGCTTTGAGTCTCTCTCATAGACTGTCTGCAGGTGTTGCCTTCAATACGGCGGTTTTTGTCTTTTCAAGGCGAACCGTCTGAATTCTGGGTTTGCGTCGAATAAGGGTGGGATTTTTGGGGTCAGTCTGATTGGAGCAGCGTGGGAGCCCTTTACATGCAGGTTCGATCCTTTCCAGGTAATTTAAGCTTTAAAATGTGTGTGGAATCGTCTGTGGTAATTCAAGGCACTGGATAGACAGGTTCAATATGGTTATAGGTTCCATTCAGGACTGAGGTAGTGAATTTTACCAAAGAGAGACGCCAACCAGTTTCACGCATTCACACTACTGTGTCCTTCCCTGGAAAACAGAATATAATAATAATAATGGCCTTTAAACTCAGGTTATGATAGATGTGAACACAAGATGATCTCCTAGCCTATATGTTTTTGGTCTAATGCTGCCTTCACGTGCTATTGGAAATTTCTAATTTCTGAAGTTGATTAATAGGCTAATCAATTAATTAATACAAATCCGGCAGCTTTGATGTCGAAGGAATAGAAACCATGAAGGACAGCGGTTTTAATATTACTGTATCTAGGACTATAGCTTAAGAAAATCTTATAGAAGCCAAACTGCATGTTTATAACCCACGCTAAATATAGAGAAGCTTACTCTAGTTCAGTGAAATATTGCTTTCGCTGTGTACAACAGGCTACACACCAAAATGTGTTATAGGCTGTATCAATAGTATACGTGGATGCACTGATGTAGAGGTCACGTTTACACGCTATCGGGAGTTTCGCGTCATAGCGAAAATTCGTTTTTAAGGTTAGTTACATGTGTATCATGTGGTTTCTGTGCAAGCAATGCTTTATATTTCATGCACGCGAAATTTAGTCAATGTTACAACCATCACTACACTCCTCCGCCATGTTTGAGATGGATGTTTCGCACAACTTGGAAAATCAGGTATTAAAATGATCTGTTTCTCAGTCACAAATACAACCTGATAGACAGTTCATGTCCAATACGTTAACGTTTCTGATGATTTTTATAGCACATTTTAATCATTTCTAAAAAGGAGAGGAACACATTGGTGAAATGCTGAAAACTGGGTTGGGTTGACCTCATGCCCTCCGGGAGGTATTTTTGGGGGTCATTATTCACGAGAAGCGGTTTGGCTTAATCCTGGATTTATTTCAGTTTTGCACAGACAGAAACAGTCTACACAGGGCTTTATACACGCGTCTCACATCTGCATTTATACCACAAACAAACAGACATGAGAAAGAAAATCAAGGGAAATTAAATTGAACAATAAAAAACTGCCCTATCAATCTTCAGTAATACAAATCTGTGCACATAACTTTGGCCTGAACTGGGGCAGACAAGGACTTTTACTGCCGATAAAGTCACCAGCGCATCAAACGCAACTTCTGACCTGAGATCAGAAGTCCTGGATTCGAACCCTGTAATTTCTAATAGAATAAACAGAATAAAAAAACTGATCTCAGACCAGAAAAATAACTTTTACAGAACCTTGTACTCAAACCCAGTGACTCCATCGACGACAACACTTTTCTAACATTCAGCCAGGCAAAAGCTCTCAGAGCCGCCGCGCTAAACATTCAATATCAACACTCTGCTGTGAAAAAGACTCAATTAAATAGACTAAAAAAGCATAGCCTTTAGATTTCCATTCAAAGAACCAATAGCAATACTGTAAAATGCTCTGCAATGAAACTCATTACACAGCATTAAGAGTGTGAGTTAGACTGAGGAATTGCAGCTCCTTCCTATAGGAAAAAACTACTGATGTACAGAACACAGCAATATATATATAGATATATTTAATATTTATTACGAGTTTTGGTTTGAGGTCCGGCTGCTAGCGTTCCCTGAGACAGAATACTAAAGGCTATTTGAATACGAGGGTGCAGAAGGTTTTTAATGCCCAAAATAGAGGACATGATGGCGGGTTTCGCATTTACTCCCAGCTACATACTTCATAATATATCAAAACACTATGTCACTTAGCTCTGAATTATAGATATATATGTAAGCTATTATATATTTCTCTTGCACTACTCTGGATTTGTTGTGCCTTGAAAATATTCAGACAGTATTATATAGGAAAAATACTGTACAAAAAAAGCAACTTAGAATAGATTTTATATATATATATATAATGTTTTATCAATAAATCTGTGTGCTGTATCTTTTGGTCTGCAGTAAACAAACTGATTTCAACCACAGTATTTGAGACAACACCGTCCTGCTCAACAAACGCCTCAAAACCTCTAAAAACACATTCATTACAGTCATACAGCCGACAGACACACCAAGCTACAAAACAAAGAAAAGAAAAGGAATCACTACAGATATCTGCTTGTACTGACAAATGAAAATTCTAAAACATGCTCTGGGTAAAAAAAAATAATATAATAACAATAAAAATCAAAAGAGAGACTAGAATAATTGTCCATCCTAAAAAAAAAGAAAGAAAAAAGACCCATTCACAATTAGATCTAAGCCGCAACTCTGAAACAATAGTCATGCTGAGATATCCAGTAAAACAATAAACAATCAGGAAAAATTACTATACAGCCATAATAATATGAACAGCTATAACAATAGTAGTAATTAACAGCTGAATATTTTTGAAACATTTTCTTCCATTCAAAAAAAAACGAAAGTCCATAAATATATCAGGCAGATTATAGTGTAGGTAGAAACATTGCACCAGATCAGATTGTGAAACACGCATTAGTGCAGGGAGTTAGAGCGAGACAGAAAGACAGACAGATATGGATTCAGCATTTTTGGAGGGAAAGTTTTGAAGGAAAACTTTCTGCAATACAGCAGAAATAATGGTGCTATGAAACGGGCTAGCTTACATTTCATGTGTTTTGCCCTCTGAAGAGATTCAGGCTTATTGCTCCATGGACAATGCGCGAAAGATGCCGAAAACTACGCTGGTGTTGGTTTAAAAGAAAAGGTGAAATAAAAACACACAGAATAGGAAAAGAACGAAACAAACATCATGTTCTGACACTAGCTAGTGTTTTACACACTTCACAGAACGAAAGGTGTCGGTGCGTTACAGCTACTCAACTAAAACACATCAATATACACAAAAAGAAGCTCAAGCAACAGGAAGTGGGCGGAGCCTCCGGGGAGAGGGGGGTGGGCTGAGCGGTTGATTGACAGACAGGCAAGGAAAATATTCATAAGTCCTTGTTACAGGTGTACAAAACACTCCCGAGAAAACCAATTCCAGACGAACGATCCATCGTTGGTGAAGGAATAAACGGACGAACGAAAAACAAATGAAAGGAAAAAGAGAAGTGAATGTGAGAAACAACACAAGAGGAAAAAGACACGCATGAAATACAAAATCAACTAAAGAACACAAACTGGGTTTGTAAAGAGAAGAGTGAAGAGAGAAACGTGAAAAAAAAGGAGAGGAGAATTTGTCGCCTCTTAAAGTGGCGCGCAGAAGTCCTTGGGGGGTTGGTGGTGGGAGGGGCGTTTGTGGAGGTGGGCAGGGTTTGTGCAGGGGTGGGAGGGGCTCACAGAGGGCCATGTCGCGCCTCATATTTGGCCAGAACGTTCTTACAGCGGCCAAGTTCCTTCCGCAGTTCGGCCACTTCCTGTCTGAGCGCCACATTCTCTTTCTCCAGGAATCCTGCGCGGATAGCGATCTGGTTCTCTTTCAGCCGGCGAGCGTCCCGGGAGCGTTTGGCTGCGACATTGTTCTTTCTGCGCCGTGCCCAGTATCTGTCGTCCTGTGCGGAAACGGAGAGAGAGAGACAAATTAAAAATGAGCAATCCGTTTGGAATTTCCACTGGTCACAATATTCCATTAAATATTCCATTCCGCGAAAATTCCGTAAAAATAAATAAATAAATAAAACTAAATTTCAAACACAAACAGTATAAGCGTTTTTATTTTTTTTAGATATTCAAGCGTGTTTTTAGATAGAGGTACTATATCGGCTATAGTCACATGATTCATTACTAACTCTCTGATTGGCTGCTCTCTGTCGTCTCTCTGTGCTCCAGTGCTTGTGTTTACCTTCAGGTCTTCTGGAATGAAGACCTTGCGCGCCTTCTTGATCATGGGCTGTGGCTTCAGCTCCTCTGCTGAGAATTTGCGCTTGCGTGGGTCGAAGATTTCCTGTCCCGGGACGCTGGAGAGGGCGAGGTCTGCAGGGTCGGGCTCGTACCTGACCGGAACCTGGATAGAGTCTGGATCTATGGGACTGGGCGTGTCACGCGAGGAGACCACTGAGGGAAAAAGACAGAGAAGAGAGAAAATCAGAATTTTTTAAAAGATGTTTGGTATTATTAAAGGAATCTTGCTCAGGTAAATATTATAATATTATTATTATAAATTGCTTATTACAACAGAGAAATGTATTATAAAAATAAAAAAAATAATTTTTATGTCCTGTTGATTTTTGGTTATGTGCAATACCACAAGTGGACACATGACCCCATCTTATAGGCGCACATATTTACAAATATTTAATAATTATTATAATATATTGCACACTGATACAGGTGACTGCATGAATGATTTTGACAATGATTGTGTGTGTGTGTTCGTTAGTGAAAGATTAGAAGATCAAATTAAACTCTTGACTGATTTAAGGGTCATTAAACAGCAGCGGAGAGCCAGGAGCTGGCAAACGTGCACACACGCAATCACACACACAACATTATGTACTCTGTGTCACAACCTGGATACACAATTAAACTCAAGACTGCTTGTACTACATGGGCTGTACAGAAACACACAGCAGGGGTCAGAGGTCACAGCTGAAAGCAGTGGGAGGTTTTGTCATGACCTAGATCTCTGCTTAAACCTGTCAGAGCTTTCTTTCTCTCTGTACGTGTGTGTGTGTGTGTGTTTCCCTGCCAGATTACAAACAAGTAGACAGTAAATCATAAACAACTTTATCTAAACTGACCAGATCAAGACCCACTTTATGACAGTCAAACAGCCAACATGCTTATGAGACAAATAATAATAATAATAATAATAATAATAATAATAATATGATACAATGATCCAATAACAAGAACAAAAATAACAGTCTAATTAGTAATAATATTTATATGTTATCACATAATATAATTATGAGTGACTATTTAGGTTCTACAAGTGGGATAATAAATATTCAAGACAATAGATAATATATAATAAATAATATATATATATATATATATATACTGTAATTATTATTTAAAATAGTATAATACATTAATTAAATCTATTATAATAGAACATACTAATATATTTATTATGTACTATATATATATATATATATATATATATATATATAATACTATATTACTATATTTATGTTATGAATATAATAATTAGTCATCATTTACAATCATTTAGTATCATCTATCTATAACAAACAGAATAAAGAGAATATACTGTACACAGAGAAATATTAGATTTGCAGCAGAAACTAAACAGTCACTCATAAGATTAACGGTTAGTAGAAAAGGCTGTGAAGTAGAGTGTGTTTGTTATTCCTGTATAACAGCTCTGATTTCCACACAATGAGTTTCTATCAGGGCTGGGCCTGTGGGGGTGGAGGTCTGCTGGCCAATCACAGGCCTTTGTCCGGAGCGGGGGGGCGGAGACTGAGCTGAAGCAATCAAGGCATGTGCTGGCCGGCAGAGCACTCAGCTGGGTGTGACTGTCCCGTGAACCCCGGACTTCACTTCCTCACACACACACATACACTCTCGCGGAGGGAAGGGAGGCGACTGTGCTCAGGGAAGTGGACGGCTGCAGGAAAAAGACGCCCTAACAAGCTCTATTTTAACCAGCGATAAGAGCACTGATAAGAGGTCAAATAAACCGTGAACGGTGGACATCAACCAATATATATCTGCCATAAAATGAGCTGCTATTAGAAACTTAGAATCTGAATTCAAGCAAGTGCTGTATACTGTACAGAAAAGAGCTGTGTGAATATATGTATCATAAATTAACATTAAAAATATAAAGGAAATTAAGGGATAATGTAGTTGCGATATTTCAGTATCAAAATACTATTATAATTTTTAATAATAATAATAATAACGTTTTGAATCCATTTTAAACATTTATTTTGTTTTAATTTTAGTTAAGGGTTCAGTCATTTTGTTGTGATTTTTTGTAATGTGTAGTAGTTTATACTATTACTTACTATTATTATTATTATTTTTAGCTTATTTTAGTTTATTTTAGTTATTTAGTTATTTTATCAAGTGAAACAGAAAAAAAAAAAAAAAGAAATGTTACCTTGCTAACTTTTTTTTTTTTTTTAATCGAGTTAATGTCCATTTCAAGCAACAGAACTTTTTAATAATAATTTTTTAATAATTTTAATTTATTTTCATTTTAATTGCACAGTTTTTTCATGATTTTAATGGGTGTTTCTATAAAACATTTTCTACGAAATATGAATAAAAATATTTACTTTAATTTTAGTTTAATTTGTTATTTCAGAAAATCAAGTTAATTCAAATGAGAAATGTTCGCAAGTTGGCAACAAGCCGAAATCAAAACGTGACATTTATTTTAGTTGAACTATAATAACTCTGGTGCCTAAATACGTTTCTGGGTTCAGCAAGTGTTTTCACTTATTCTAAATTTACACGAAAATCATTAAAACATTCTTTGTATTGAGTTTCATTTAAATGGGTGGTATAAAACTGTTATGGAGCGTTTTAAAGAGCAGCAGACAGCAGATAAGAGGCGTTAATAGGATTTAGCTCGAGGAGCAGCTTTCCATTGGCTCTGTGCTTCTGGAGCGTTCCACAGAGCAGGACTTCATCCGATCAGGAATTCTGATCTTTCCTGAAAACACAAAATCCCTCTGAAGCCGCCAGCATTGGGAAGCCTGGTTTATTTGAGTCAGTCTGTTTGTTTGGACAGTTTGTTGAAAAGAACTGGTTCAAAATACCTGATCCTTTGACTCAAACAAACAGCGGACAGCGACAAATATATGTCTGCTTACTTTTGTATATGCCATTTTTTATATCCAGTTGTTTTTTAAAGATACATTACTACAGAGCTGATGAATAATCTCCACCTGTCCTTGTTTCGCTCTGCTATCTACTGCTATCAGTACAAACACCAGTCCTCTCTTCGATCTCTCACGCACAGAGAGAGCGAAGTCCACTGCTGACTGCTGCTCACAGAGACAGACTCATAGAGACACAGAGACCAAGCAAGCTGAAGAGCCACAGACAGAACTGCAGCTGGATGCTGCATAGAAAGCATTCAAAAGTCAATTATTTTTTAATTCACTAACGTGTTCATATCATATCCACATGGATATCATCACAAGTCCATATGGAAAATTAGACAACAACAACAAAAATTACATATTACATTTTAGAAATATTTAACACACACACACATACTGTATACATAATTTTTTTTAATTAATATTATTTATTTGTTCATTTATTAGGCTCTCTGAAAATGATGTGCCAAAATTTAAAAACATTGCTTAATTTACAAAGATTATTTTTCTTGCATATAATTACATTTTCATTTTATGAACCATGGTTGAACAATTAGTAACTAATGTCATAATATATTAAATATATATTATTAAATACATATAATATTATCTACTAAAATATAGTATATATGTAATATTGAGAAAAAACAACAACAAAAAAAAAAAAACATTAATATAAAAAAAAAAAAATACAACATATTCTATTTAAGTTCTGTGAAAACAATGTGGCAAAACTTAATTAATTTACAAAGATTGTTTATTTTATACATATAATTGAATTCACCATGGTGGAAGATTTAATGATTTCTTAAAATTAATGTATTAGTATTTATTAAATAATTCATTAAACTATTAATATGTCATACTATTTTAATAAATATATTAAATATAACTGTATTTAAAGTATGTTTTTAAT
>JAUCMR010000071.1:1447967-1465467 GCA_032357425.1 Enteromius argenteus
CACTGCTGTGTGTGTGCACTTGGATGGGTTAAATGCAGAACACAAATTCCTAGTATGGGAAACCATACCTGGCCACATGTCACTGTCATGTGTCACAAAAGATAACATTTGAAAGAATGTTTGTAATAAGAATGTTGTACCACACAATTATTTCCTTATCATTTCTATTCAGCAGCAAGCAGAAACTCCAAGATTTGGAACAAGTGGAGGATGAGTAAATAACAAAATGTTCATTTTTGATCAAAATATTGCTTAAAAAAAAAATAGAAGCACAATTCTCTCAATTTTTAATCTCATTGCTGTATAATAGAAACAAATGAGATATTAAGGAGATCTCATTAGTGATCTTTCTTTTCTATGAGACAACACTGGAGTAACACTGATAACCCCGTCTCTCACACACGCTCTAAATAGTAAGATACACAGCTACGCTCGGGACTGGAACTCTTCCTGGTGGCGTGATGCCAGTATCTTTATCACGAGGAAACTATTACGGGGCATCTGAGGTTCATGTGGTTATGCAATCGCTAGTACAGGTTAGTAAAATCTGCAACAAGTGCTTTACACGCATACCGGGTTTGTTTCCCAAAGCCTCAAAAAGTTTACAAGACAAACATATGCAAAAAAGGCACAGAAACTATTGAATCAGCAAAGGGATTTAAGAAATAAATACATACAAATAGCAGAAACTGCTGGTTCAAAGCAACAGGAAGTAAAACTCTTTGACTAAATGTGACCCCGCTCATAGACACACAATGTGGTTAAAATATCGCCTCTGTTTTCACACTTTCTTAGAAGGGTAACCAAGGAAGCCGAAAAAAAACAACAAAACACATCAAAAAAGAGAAGTGTAGCTATATAAATAACACAAACTCTGCCTATGATATATCACCTTTATAGGTTATTTGTTGCACTTTTTATAATTGGTAAATATTTTTCTCAATAAGCAGAACACCCTAGCAACCAAAAAACAATGCCCTAGCAACACAACAACCATTTAGTGCCTCAACAACCATTTAGAGCACCTTAGTAGCTTATCTTCACTCAGAACACCACAGCAACATGGTGAAAACCATCTGAAACACCTTAACATCCATGGATAACTCCTTAGGAATTCCTCACCAAGAGAACACCCTAGAAACTCAATTACATTGTACAAACACCCAGAACACCATACTAACTGAACAGCCTCAGCGTAAAAAACACCCAAAACAACCTGACAACCACCCAGAACACCCCAGCCAGGTTTGCTGGTTTATGCTGGTTTAAGCTGGTCATTTTGCTGGTTTAAGATGGTCCCTCGCCAGCATGTGAACAGCATAAACCAGCAAGAAGAACAGCATAAACCAGCAAAGGACCAGAATAAACCAGCTTAAACCAGCATCAAAACATACATGAGCAGCATATGCTGTTTTTTTTTTTTCTGTAGGGAAACACACTAGCAACTCGACTGCAATGTGTTTATACTTTGAACATCCTAGCAACAGCACAGCAGCAGGTTTAAAAGCACCAAACACTCCTTAGCAACCACCTAGAACTCTCTAGTAGTCCCCTAGCAACCAGTTACAAACCAGTAAAAAACACCTAATATGTTTTCAGCAACTATGCAAAAACCCCTATAACCACTCAACAATGTCCAAGTAATGGCATAAAATGTCCTAGTAACTGCACTGAAACACCCTAGAAATTACCCAGAACCCCATGACAACTACCCCAAACAGCCTAGCAACCACATGGTAATATACTAACAACAACTAAAACACCTTAGCCAGATAGCAATGTCCATGTTAAAACAAAGTCAAGTAAAACATCCTAATAACTGCACTACAACATGATGAAACCACTCAGTGATCCCTAGCAACAACCAAACACCTTAGCAACCACATAGTAGCAGCTACTAAAAACACCTCCGCAACCACATTTCAATGCTCAAGTAAAATGCAGTCAAATAGTCAAGTAAAATGTCCTAGTAACTGCAATGCAACATGCTAAAAACCTCTCAGAGCTCTCTAACAACTACCCGAACACCCTAGCAACCACATAGAAACATATTACCAGCTACTAACAGCAGCACCGATTGTTTCTTTTCTAATGAAAACCTCCCTAGAATGTGCTTGAATCCACCCAGAACCACCAAGTAGCACATTAAAAGCTACTAAAACACTTTAGCTATTGCATAGCAACACCCCAGCAACCAGCCAAAACAACTTAGCAACATTCACCACTTACTTTTTCCCTAGAAAATGTAAACATTATATTTGTACTGCACGAAATGCACACGTTGCATAGAAATGACTTTTATTGATGTCTTTGTAATAGTTTTAGTTGGCCTCCCGGAGCTCTTTTCCTGCTCGGACTTCCTCCGGCTGAGGAATGCAGCAAACAGCCAGAGAGGAAAGTACATTGGGTCATTATTGCAGGGAACGGAGCCATCGGGTGGGGAAGAGCGAGCGGCAGATGAGGGTTGGGAACAGTAGCATGCTGTGTGCTGCAAGGCCTGCTGGGAACGGCACTCCGTGTCCCTGGAATGCAGGTCTGATTTTAGCTGACAACCTTCGGTCCACAGAGCAGCGACTTCTGCTAATGAGCCTTCGAGACACGGGCTGGCATGAGACTGCAAAACACACACACACATACTAATGCAACGAGGGGGCCTGGTCCTCCTTGAGATCGCATTAAACATCTCTGTCTACCCCTCCTTCCTTCTCTCTCTCTCTCTCTCTCTCAATCTCCAATCAGCCCAGTTGCTGAATAATACAAAGCAAACACTGACCTACTTTTACACACAGGGAACATGCGAGAATGAGAACCAGGAGTGGATCGGCTGGACTGGAACAAGAGCACTCAGAGAGAGAGAGAGAGAGGAGGGGTGGAGGCGAGAGGAGAAGTGTGCTAATCTCTGCTGTGTTCACTTGAGTTAAACTGACGCTCAGGTGGTCTGTGTAAGGGACCAAAATGTAGGTGTGTTATCCCTTTTGTAACGAAAATGACCAGTCAGGGTCCATTCTGTAAATTTCCATCAACAAAAGAAGCTCTTCACAGCCCTTAAACACGCTGTACTTTAACCATAATCTACATTTTTTTAAACAAATATAAACATTATTTAATCAGCGTCTTGTAACCTTCATGAACTGGCTTTGATGTCAAACTTTATGGCCCCACTTTATGTTAAGTGGCCTTTACTTCTGTGTCCTTACATTTAAATTAATTTGGTACAATGCACTTATTATTTACATGCTTTACATGTTTTTACATTGCACTTATATTTATAAAAATACCTATATGTAGTTACATCTGTAATTATTTTCTATAATTACATATTACACTGTTGACCCATCCCTTACACCTTAACCTACCCTTACACCTACCCATACCACCAAATCTGCGACTAACCTTACCCGCATCAGACCTCAAAAGTGTTTTGCAATACAATATGAACACATAAGTACATTGTACTTTTTTGATGCAAGTACATAGTAGTTAAGGCCACCTAATATAAAGTGTGACCAACTTTATTATAAATGATTAAGTATATAACAAATATAACGTTAAATACAAATATAACATTTCAAGTGGACAGAGAAAAATTATTACATAATATAATAAAATGTAATACACACACACATGTTGGTTTTTGTGATTTATGGGGTTTCTCCATAGGTGTAATGGTGTTTGTACTGTACAGACTGTATGTGGTATTGTCCTACACTGACCCTACACCTAAACCTACCCCTTACAGGAAACTATGTGCATTTAGTATGTTTTATAAGCCTTTTGAATTACGGGGGCACTTAAAATGTCCTCATAAATCGCCTTCATATTGTAATACCTATGTCATACCCATGTCATTATATAAATTTGTGTCCTCATAAACCACATAAACATGCACACCTAATCCAACTAATTTGGGGGAAAAATGCTGAAATTAATGCAAAATTAAATTACTCCAAAACTGTAACTTGCTATAATTGTTTGTGAGTATATAACATTGAAACATTGTGCTGTTGTTTGGGGGAAAATATGATTAACAGGCTTCATTTTCTTTCAGGCCTAACACAACTCTTCTGAATTTGTGCTTAAATCTGACCTAGACATGTTCTTGACAGGTTTTCATGAGCAGCTCAGTGGATTGGAGTCTGTCTCTCTCTCCGGGTTTTCTGAGTGTTCATAATGTGATTAAACACGGAGGCACCCAGAATACCACAGGCAGGAGGGCCTCTCCTCTCCTAGAGGCCAGTCTCGTATCCTCCCCTTTCTCTCTCACTCACGCACACACACACACACATATACAGAACGGGCCCTCACGCATATGTCAGACCATCCATCTGATCCACACAACATTTTTTACCTCTCCCTCTCCTTGGTTTTCATGCAGGAGGTGGGTATTTTCCATTCCATGCCAGGCAGCGCTCCAGACAAGATCAGACAGGCTCGTTCTGGGCTCCCCTGAAGCCAAAACACATCCCTTGATCCGAACTCCACAGCTCCATTCACGGCTCCAGCTGATTTTGAGTGGGTTGAAGTCTTCTAAACTTTTCTGTCTGCCGTCTGATGAAGTAGAACAATGTGTCGTCTCATGCTGAGAGTGAGAGAGAGAGAGATTGCTTGACAAGTTGTCAAGAACAGGCCGACAGACAAACGAGGGTTTAAACGATTGTGAGAAACATTGAATGAATGCTACTCAAACACTGCAGCCAATATCATCATGAGATGTTGACGTTAGAGCCAGACATCAGACGTGACTCAACCCGCAAATGAGACCTTTTCACCTAGCTTTGAATGAGAAACAAAGACAAATCAATGTAGGAAGGAAAGAAAAAAGTTTTTCCTACATAGGAATGAGACCAAACGGCTATAAATCAGAGACTTTTTACTGAAGCCTAGATGTTTCTCCTGAGGAACCCTGTGCTGAGCTGGTCTTTTACTGGTCATGAGCTGGTTTAAGCTGGTCCAGAGCAGGAGCTAGTTGTTTAGGACTAGGATAGGACCAGCACATGACCAACTTAAACCAGCTCATGACCAGTATCTATGCTTCAAAACCTACCTAACCAGCATATGCTGTTTTTTGTTTTTGTGCTATTTTTTCAGCAGGTAACTGGACAGAATTATAGTCTAAAGCTTAACAAGAAATAAATAAACAAAAGGAAACAAAAGGCAGAATCTTTGGCAAGATGCACAATTTTCTGTGAAATCTGTCAACTTTGATTGCTTGAAATCTGCAGACCTGACTTTCAGCAACTAGCACTACCTTCTCCAGACTGCAAATTAGAAATACAAAAATCTGTGGATAATTTGTGTATGACTTTTGGTTGCACAAAGAACCTTTCAGTGAACAGCTTTTCCAAGAATAAAAATAATATTTTAATAATCTAAAGAACCTTTTGTGGAATAGAAAGATTCCATGGATTTTAAAGGCTCTTCTTGAAACCACTGATGTCAAGAAAGCATCTTTATTTTTAAGAGTGCAGGGAGAAAAACTGAACTGTGAACATCATCTCTTGTAAATTTTATTTCTCCCAGACAGCATTAAGATATTAAATAGAAAAACACATGGAGACTTTAGCTCCTGAATGGCCTCTGAGCAAGAAAATCTGACTCTGGGATGTAAGCGAAGAGTTGTGGTGGTACAGTAAATGATATCCCCTGGCAGTACAACGGGTCTCTTAGCTGTAACTGAACACACAAACACACACATACAGCAGGAATAGTATCATCCAAGGGGACACACGTTAATTTTTCACCTGCATTCTGTCCATCTCAATAAGCTGCAGGCACCAATATAAAAGAACCAACTGGTGTGACGCTAAGTTAATGTATGGAGTTCAAACCTTTTTCTGGAAACATTACCTCTTTTACATACTATGCACCGGGAACATGTTTGTGCATCAGTGGCAGGAAACTTGTCCAAGACGTAAGCGAATCAATATTTGTCAGTCGTATGTTATTCCCAATCCCTACCCCTACACCTAACCCCACCCAAAAACGTATTCCTAAAATCAGTGGGAAATGATAGCTGATTAACAATGGTGTAGAAGCACCTAACCCTGATCCTAAGCCTAAAACAGATATTTCCTAAAAATTATCCCTCAAATCTGATTGTTTGATTGGAATGTTGTTCCAGGATCAACAAGAATGTTGATCCAGGAACATCTTGTACTTAGTGAAATCACGCTCACCTAATGAGTATTAATGAGTGGAAAATAAGATTATTAAAGAGGAGTTGACTCTTTTTGATGGAATCGATTCCAAAACTTTGGAATTGTTTCTTGATTCTGAACATTTCGGAACCGATTCTTTTTGGCATTCGATTCCTAGCTTTATGGAAAGCTTCTTCAGTTAATTTTTTCCATTCCGAGAGGTGAATAAAGCAAGCTCAATCGAACTGAAAATGGCTATTAAAGAGGAATGGATTCTTAATTCCCTCTGAGTTGATTCTTTTTTTAATCACTTCCCAGCCCTATCAAATTTTTTTTTTATTTGAAGATCAAGGTAATTTGTACTTAATTTGTCTTCCTGGAAACATGCAAGTATCTTCTGTTGCTTCAGAAGGGCAATACTAAATGGTAAAATATATATATATTTCAACAAAATAAGAAAAATGTTGACATCTTCATCCTGTTCAAAAGTTTTCACCCCTCGCTCTTAAAGCATTTTGTTTTCTTCTGAAGCATCAGTCAATGTTTAAGTCTTTTTTTAATAGTTATGTTTGAGTCCATCAGTTGTCCTCAGTGTGAAAGGATGGATCTCAAAATCATACAGTCACTGCTGGAAAGGGTTCAAATGTGCAAAAGATGCTGGGAAACTGAAGAACCTGCAGAACCTGGAGGATTTTTCTGAAGAACAGTGCTTAGTTTAACTGTTCAGAACAAACAAGAGACTCATGAACAACCATCACAATACAAAAAAAAAAAAAAAAAACGGTCGTGGATCATCCAGGTAAGTACACACATTAGTAAGAATCAAACTTTTGAATTGGGTTATTTTAATATTTGCATCACTTTTTGGTTTTGAGGACTGAATGTAAATCTGAATCTTACTCAGAACAGTACCAAATAACAATAACATGCATTTCGTAGGATATCTCTTATTTTGTTAAAATTATTCACCCTGCAAGGGATTCCCAAAGTTTTGCATGCCACTGTATGACCCCTACGTAAAGAACACAAAAAGTACCATGCATATATATCAGGGCCTTTCTAGAGTAATTTACATGAATCACTGGAGATCAAACAATGATGTTTCATTGCAATTTCTGTGCAAAGCCTGCTCGGATCTAATTGAAATGTTTATTTTCAAGAGAAAAGGTGCTGTTCTGTCTTTTGTTTGACCTTGGATGTTCTGTAACATCTACAGCAGTAGAAAAGCGGCGTCCCAGGAGAGGAGGCCCGGAGCAGGGGAGAGTGTCCGGGAGGCCCCTGGGGATCTGGAGATGATGGGATATGCTTATCCATGCAGGAGAAAGACATCATAGCCAAACGGCGGGCCTTTCATCCTGACCACAGCCTTTCAGTGCAGCTAGTCAAAATGGACAGGGAAAGAAAGAGAGAGATGTGGGTGTGTTGAGGTTTTAAAAGCAACTCAGAATAAGCTTTTCAGTGGATGTTTGACCTTGTGCTTATGTGTAACAGCAATGCAAAAACATACAGTACATCACTGAGTGTCTGATACATACTGCACTTTCTCCTATATGATTGGTTCCTGAGTTAGAGATTTGTTTCAGTGATATGTCATGTTTACAGCACTTCCAAAGACTTAGAAGTCCATGACATCAGATCTGTGAATTTTATCTGAGATGCAAAACATCTATAATCATAAATTAATATGGTTCTTTAAGTTTAAATCAGAGACAGGGCAGCTACTTAAGGAGAAGACAGACAATTTCTAAACACTTTAATATAGAGGCTGTCTTTCTGATTTGATTTGTATACACCACACAAGCAAGAGTTGCTGTTGTGCTACATAAGTAATACATGTGCTATAAATCTGCTTTTGTAACAGTTCAATAACAAGAAGTTTATATCAAGTAACTTTTGTTTTAGACCCAATATTCAGCCATTTCTTAGGAGTAATTGCTTTTTCATCTTGGCTGAATTTCCACATTGGATGTGGATTATTTTTCAAAAATCAAGTTATTCCTATTTCAAGTAACTTTGTTTTATGATGTTAGTTTTAATTTTAGCCTTAGTTAAAGACAATAACCCTGTCACAAGCAAAGCCAAAGTAATAGTAACAGAGAAATATTCCGGAAGTGCAAAAAAAGTGCATGAAAATATGTGTGGATATCAAATTGATCCACTATTAAACTAAAAACAAAAGTTTTACGTGTCAGTCAGACCTTAAATGGACGGTCAGAGAGTTAGCCTGTGTCCCAATGTGCATCCATCCTAAATTCAACGTAATACTTGTCATTTTCAACACTATTTAGGGCAGATAGGGCGAGTAGTATGCATATTGGTATGCAGGTACAGTGTGTGCTGCTTATTGCACTTTTCCTTTCAGGCTGGTTAACTTTATACAATTTTTCAGAGACAGAGGTATATATCGGTGCACCAACTTATATGCTGCATTCACATATATTCCCACACATCTTCACTTCTGAAGAATTTTGTTAGCTTCTTGACATCAAGTTCTCTGCAAGAAAACCAGCTATCTACAAGCCGATATGTTATTAAATCATAAATGGACAGTTATTGTTCAGTAAAGCCACAAAATGTACTAGACTTTAAGCCAGTTAGCATTCATCATTCTCTGCAGGGTTGTGCGTCACCATAAGTGCTTCGTGGCACCTGTCCATCCCACACGGTGCATCTCTGGTCAAAGTGACGTGTGTGATTTCCAGCTCGTCTGAGGTCAGAACGTCGCCGCAAATTCAATTTGGAACTTTGGCAATGAATGTTTGAATATTTGAAGCGTTGCCACGGCGCTCTCCTGTAAACACAATCAAAACAGGAAGTTCCCTTTGTCAGATGCTACATTACAGTCATATGAGGTATTCTTAAGCTGATCCCTCCAGTAGGTATCAAGGCAACAAAGAGCCGGGCGATTTAGTCTACAAAGACTTTATGAATGATACGCGCTTCATTTACAGTAAGCGGAGATGTTCAGGCAGTGCCGTGCGTTGGCGTGCTAGAGATTTAGAGCAGATCCTGCCAGGCAGATAGAGAGAGCGAGGCCGCTCAGATTGGCTGACGAGAGATGTCACGGCGTGCATAGATTCACTTTGTTTCCGTGGGAACAGCAGACAGTTCTTGTTGCTGAGTAAACCTCATCAGGGGAAGTGTGTGTGACAGGATGCACGAATGTATGTGTGTGTGTGAGCTGACAGACAGCTGCGCAGAAGAATCATCATGAGACTTTCACCATCATACAGTCACTAAGTTTAGAATAGCATACTACAAAACAATATGTCTGCACTATGTTTACTAATCTCAGTATGCAAACTCCTGGATGCACTGTACCTTGGATTGCTTGCTACATTTTAACAAGGTACACTCAGTTTTTGAAATTGAAATTAATTTACTCAAGCCATCCAAGATGCCGGTGACTTTTTTTTTCCTTAGTAGAACAGTAAAGAAGACTTTTAGCTGAAACTGTGATCCGTGGTGATTCATAAAATGCAAGTCAATAGCTAACGGTCACTTTAAGTAAAAGAAAGCATACCAAGACCAAAATCTTAATCTTAGTCACAGAGCAACTCTAGTTAGAAATAATGTTTGTCTGGTGGATGACAACGAGCTAAAACAAGACACAAACCACGTAATCCACTCAGAGCACCCTCAGAGCAGTACACTAGGATGCCACTGTGAACACAGCCCAAGGGCTTTTACCATTAACACCTGTGTGAAGACATGTTATTTTATGTAAATCTTGCTTATGGTTGCGTGATCTTATCAACAGACAGCATCATTGTCTTCAGTGAAGGGAAAACATGAGCAGATAACATCAACAATCTGATTAATATCCTTGTCAAATCAAGAATCTATAGTTCCTCTTCTGTCTGCATTGGAAACAACCTTGCCTTTTCTAGAGAGTTTCCTTTTCCTGTCCTAAATCCCAACCTAAACCATTGGTTGACACTTTCGTGACACAATGCCGCTTTAACTGTTGGGTAGAAATCTGCCACGGAGCTCACCTTTGAGTGCAGACTCAGCAGAAGTGTGGACAGAAGCACTCGCGAGCTTAGTTACATTGATGATCTTGGGGACTAGACACATTAATCTGTTTTTAAAATGCTTGTACACACACTACAATGCATTCTGTACCTACTGTTTGGAACAGTCTTTGTATACTACAATGCCATTGAGGTGGGCAGCTCCCTTGGTTTATAGAAAGTTCAGCTGGCATGTTTTGATATTAAACAATCAAAAGTGACTCATAAGAAACATTTAAACAGTACGTCAGTGGGAAGGGAGGAATGGAAGCGTTTAAGTAGATACAGAGCTGTTCTTGCTCAGGTTGTGGAATTTTTGCTCTATTTTCGGAGATGGATATGTCGAGGACACTGCAGTCTGCCAAAAAAACTCTTTGGTAAACAATCATTGTTTATCTGCCCAGTCCTCCCCAAACATCACATAGAGAAAGAAGTTCCAGAGCTTCAATAGCTGAGGTGTACAGACCTGTGATGTAATGATGGCTGACAGTTCTGGTCTTGAATCTCACATGTCTTACACAGCCAGATCATCTTCATTAAAGGACTAGTTCACCGGGAAATGAAAGTTTGCTGAAAATATACTCACCCTGAGGCCATCCAAGATGTAGATGAGTTTGTTTCTTCATCAGATTTGGAGAAACGTAGCACTAAATCAATAGCTGCAGTGCATGGGTGCTGTCAGAATGAGAGTCCAAACAGCTGATAAAATAATCCACACCACTCCAGTCCATCAGTTAATGACTTGTGAAGTTAAAAGTCCATAATAATGCTTTGACCAGCAAAAAAGTCATCTTCTCTGAATCAGGAGAGAAATACATACATATGAAGCAAACCAAAACAGTCCAAAACATCTATGTGGGTGGATTTAGATGTGAGAGAACGTTTTCACTGGAAGGAAACGTTATTATAGATTTTAAATTCATATTTTAGCCATGTGTGTTACAAACATAATGCTTTCCAATTCACAAAATGTTAATCAATGGACTTTAGAGATGTTGATTACTTGTGGATTATTGTATTGTTTTTATCAGCTGTTTGGACCCTGTTTCTGACGGCACCCATTCACTGCACAAAATCCATTGGTGAGCAAGTGATGCAATGCTAAATTTCTTTAAATCTGAAGAAGAAACAACCCCATCTATGTCTTGGCAATTCTGTTCAGCCATTCTGAAGGTCATGTGACTTTTTGGTGTGCTGCTGACGAGACTGAAACAACTTTAAAGGAAAGGCTAAAAATAGCTGAATAAAAGCAATCCATAATCAACATTTTACTGAATAATCAAACTTCCTTTGAAAGGAAAGGAAAAAGATGATTCATCTGTTTGTCTTTGGCTTCATTTATCTCATAATGTGATTTGCACAAAGGGAGTTTGACGGGTAAAACCAGACCTCTGAGGCTGATTGTTTTAATAACATCTCTGATAGAGAGGGAAATACTGTCTGAGGCTTGGATCAGTGGTGTCAGGCAGATACTAACAGCAGCAGTGATACTGATAGTGTACTTACAGCCGGTACTAGCGTGTCTGATGCCCATCTAGAACAGAGCGGCACCTGGACCACAAGATCTCATCAGACAAAGAGATAGAAATCAACTCAGTCTTGATGTCTTTACAATTTCCTATTGTTCTTGAATATTTTTTCATCCTCCAGAATGCGTACTGTCACATACTAAAAGAATATTTACATTGACAAAGAACAATATGACTGACTTCACGCTAATGTCTAATCTCTTATATCACACGCACATCTGCAGTTTGTTGTTTAAGAGAGAATTTGTGTGAGAGCTGAATTCAGTCTGTGAGCATGTGTGCTGAACAAAAAGGTATCATCTGAATGCTTCTGATTGGCCATTGCATTCATAAGCTCAATAGACAATAGAGTGTGATTAGCTGTAATGCGCAACACTGTTAAAACGCATAAAATAAAATCATGGCGCAACATTGAGCAGATCTAAACCTGATTTGGGCTTGTCTTTAGTTTAAAATCATTGGTGTACCCGTAAGCCAATCACATATCGCTTTGCCGAACTTTGGCATCCCCAGTTTCTCGCTGGCGATCGGTAAACGTTGATAAATTAAAAGGTGTTTCAGCTGGCAAATGCTGGGAATCTTTTCCATAACAGAGCGAACAGCGTGCCATTTCTCCATGTCCACTGTCGTTTTTCGTAACCTAAACTACAATCTTAAACTCTGTGCTTAGCAGCTACGTCACGGCTTTAAGACTGCCCTTTGTTCGTTGAGTGGTCCGGCTTTTTCGGAGCCAGAGAGAAACCGTAAGATAGCCTGCTATCTCAGACTGAGTACAGAAACGAACTGAAATTGAGCGGAAGTACGAACTTACAGAGAACTTAAAACAGAACTTTTAGAGAAATGAAAACTTACGAAAGAACTTAAGACTTAAAGAACTTAACAACTTACAAAAGAGCTTATAGAGAACTTACAAGTTATTAATTAACTTATGGAAAGCCAACACAGTCTCATGACCAATTCGTACATATTTTACGAGGTGGCTAATTCGTACAAGCTCACTTGTACGATTTTGTATGATTTGTTTAAACCCCATTGACCAGGGGCAGGGTTGGGTGTAAGTCATTGGTACAAATTCATAAGAATTGACAATATGTAAAATATGTAAGATATGGCAAAAATTGTGTGAATTAGTACGAGGGAGGTTGTACGAATGTGTACAGATTAGCCACCTCGTAAAATATCTACGAATTGTGGTGAGATTGGGCTGGGAGAACTTAAAACTTATAAAAAGAAAAACTAATAAGAAACTTCAGACTTATAAAAGAACTTAAAAATAAAACAGCATATGGACATTAAGCACCTTTGCTTACTATATTTAATTTTTTCTTTTAGATTTCTGGTCTCATTAAATAACATTCACTCCACTCCAGCCCACTCCACTGGAGCAGGTCAGGAAATGGAAAGGAGAAAAAAAAACCTCCTCAACCCTGGACTCAAAGAGAGCATGTTGTTCATGACACACAGATGTTCTAATCCAGAGATTAGATGAGTCTGGTTCATTCATGAGATTTGCGGCTGCCCTGAGCCTGACAACCACGCAGAGGGCTTTTTATAGCTCAAAAAGGAAATTAAACATGCCATCAGTGTTTTAGGGAACATCTGTTATAAACCCATTTATGTGAAAACAAGGCCAACAGAGATGTATTCCTCCACCGCAACATGGGGACGTCTTAGTATTGCAAAATAACCTTAAAAAAGCTTAAAGACTGAACAAAAAAAAATATCTGCATGATGTTCAGTAAAGTGCTGACTATGGCTTCTCTATCTCTCAAGAGCCGTTATTTCTTCCACTAAACGGACAGCAAATCTCTCTGCACCGAACAGAAGCCCCTTCATTGGAAGCCACATCTGTCCAGCTAAAACCTCCTGCACACAGGTGTTAGTCAGCTGTGTCCTGGTGACAATCTGTCTAATTTACAACATTATCTACAGCCAGAGCTTCCTAGAAGACAGAGACCGCTGACAACAGCTCCACTGAGACCCAAATACAGTCACAACACACCAGAGTGAGGAAGCAATTAGACCGCTGATGTCGAAGACCCAGAATGCACCTGTGAGGCGCTCTGACATGAGGGAGGACATCTGTTCTACCAAACCCTCTATAAGAGAGGAGAATAGAATGATTACCAGAACGAGAGACAGAGAGAGAGAGAGTTGTGTAAAGCAAATACCAAATATGTAAAGAAATATCTTAAATGGAAGGTAGTGAAAATAAAAGCAGAAAAGAGCATAATAAGAACAAAAGAAAAAAGAGATTAACTAAAGAATAAAACAAAAGAGAAAAATGGCAAGTAATGATAAGTAGAAGTAGAAATATGTCAGATTAAAATTAAAACAATCTTTATTGTACCAGGGCACTTTCTGAAATAGAAAATGAAAAGGTGCAGTGCAGGGGCAGTATACTTTTTGAAAAGGTACTAATATGCATCTTTAATATTTACCCTTTAAGAGTAAATGAGGTACAGAGGTATCTAAATACTGTTTGATAACAGCTGTCCTCTCTCTGAACCAGCGGTCGTATTGACCTTTGACCGTCTCTGCAGAAAACACAACTTCATTAAAAGCATGTGCAACCGACTTCCTTTACAAGGAACTTCAAGGCCCTGGGAGTGTGTTTGTGACTGATGTGTGTTATCAATGTAAAACACCGCCTGCAGCTTCCAGTAGTCACTGTTAATCCTGCGTTATGATGGAAGTATAGTGTGTGTGTGCGTGTGTGTGTACGAGCGGTTTGGCACAATATTCCCATTAGTGTCTAATTAAAGTCTAGAAACACAGATGTCTCAGTTCACGCAGTTATTGATTAAAGAGTCGGTACAGAAACAGCACACAAACAAACCTGCGATATCTACTAACTAGAATAGTTAATCTGGCAGTGAGAAGGTTTTTCTGCTCTGATAACAGATGGATAAACATTAAACTTGCTTCGAAGAGCGGAAAATCTCAGTTTATGCCAAGTCATGTAAACGGATCTGGCTACACGTAGAATGGGCCGTGATCTTAATTTAAGGTGTGTAATATTGAAAACAACCAGAAATGGCATTCACAACCCATTTTACTTCCATAATTTGATATATTTGGGATATTAGTGACAGGACTTCATTTTATGCATTTGAAAACAAGTGGATGGTGAAAAGTGGTTGTTACGTACCAGGACTGAGTTTCTCTTTGGGTACTGGTTTACAATAGTCTGTTCGGCCTTGATGACATCAGACTAAAAGAAAGTCGTTTCAGAGGCAAACTTATTCGATTAAAAGGCATCAGTTTTGATTTCCTGACAACTCTGGTTTATCAGTTTCGTGACATTGGCGCTCTGTCTTTTAAAACATTGATCTGTTTGCTTGAGTGGAATGTCAACTTTTAAGTCGATGTCTGCAAAGAACAGAAGTTAAGCTAACACGAAAATACTAAAGACCAAATCAAAAGAAAAAGTCATTGCCAGAATGAAGAAAAACACAATAAACACTGGCCTTGCATTCACAAATTACAATTATGTCATCATTTATTCACAAAAAATAAAAACTAAATAAAAATGGATTGATATGCAGAATGTCAGCACTTTTGTTTTTCACACAACGAAGAGAACCAAAATATTACAGCAGTGCACTAAATCTGCATGAAGCACAAATTCTACCACAGAAAAAAAGGGAAAGAAAACATCCTTTGGTAAATCATAAAATGACATAACTCAACATTATGACATTAAAAAGTCTAATTATGACTTTAGTTGAAATTATGAGATAAAATATAAAAATTATGACATAGTCAGTAAATCTGATGAAAGATTATGAATTAAAATTTATATCGTGATTTTTTTTAGTCAGTCAGGATGAATTAAAACTCAGATAAAATATTTGAATTTACACATTAAAGTAATTTATGATATGGAAAGTTAATTATGAGATAAAAAGTCAGAATTACATAAGACTAAATTATGACATAAAATGTCAAAATTATGACACTAAGTTAAATTTATTAGATATAAAGTCAAAATTATGAGATAAGTCATAATGACAAGTCTAAATTATGACAGATTGATGATAAAATGTCAAAATTATGACACTAAGTCAAAATCATAATAGTCAAAATTATGAGTTAAGTCATAATGACATAAGTCTAAATTATGACATCAAATGTCCATTATGAAAAGATTGTAGTTATGAGATAAAACTTTAAAATTATCCCAAGTACTATATTTCAATCATAATAGTCAACTGATTTAAAAATTCATTAAACTAAAGTTAAAAAGTCATAACTTCCATACTATTTGTGTATAATTATGATTCTCATAACTTCAATGTATGTCGTAATTATGTTATGTTTTGTTGTTTTTTTTGACATTTTTAAAATTGTAATCGACATTTTATGTCAATTATGATTGTCATACGACTTTACAAATTCAATTCATGATGTCATAAATTGTCACTATTATTTCAATTTATGTCACAATGATGACTTTTACACCATAATTTAGATTTATTTCTCATGCAGTGGTAAAAAGCCTCCATTAATATGCACCTGTTCCTGTTGACTGCTTGAAGACTTGTGAAGCTAGCGCACAAGTCCTAACATTTACGCTGCTCTGAGATTTAAATATTAATTTTGACAACACCGAATCCCAGATGCTCCAGTTCGTTGGTTTTAACAGAGGAAATGACACACTCAGTTTTAATCCCTGTTAACTCACCGCAGCTCTGGACCAGAACCGACAGACACTGAACAGTGATAAATACATTCAATTATGCTCTGGAGTGAGATACCTAGAGGCCCATCTCACTGCTTCAACACACTTCTGCTGCTCCAGAGCGCCTCCATGTGGACCTGCTCGCCTCCAACACACATTTCAATTCAAGGACCCAAGACAACACACACATTTATCCCAAACACCTGCATCCAGTACAAAACCGCGTCCAGAGAGAGCTAAAAACAGGTGGAAGTTAGTACTAGTTGATCCTAACCCAGCTAACCCGAGTCTCTTTCGTAATGTAATCTCCCTGCGGCCGGTTCAGAGCAGCTCGGACCCTGACCCGCGCCTCCTACGGGCCCGAATTCCACAGAATTACATGCTCCAAACACAAAAGAGATTGTTGTTCGGCTTTGTGATTTCAGGATCACAAGGGATCAATCAACGAGCAGAACGCTGAAAATAGCCGCTGAACACTGCAGCGATTGTCAGCGGTTGTGATTGTTGAGCGTGTGTCGCTGTGGAGGAGGACGGAGAGGCACGTACACCGCTTCAATACGTCGACTACAACTACAGATAATCTACTACTACAGGATTTTCATTATTCATCCTCACAATGCAAAACAAAAGCATGGCATTAACATGGTATTGTAAGTGAAAAATATACATAACCTCATATACAGAGACAAAGACTAACTAAATTTAGTGACCTAGAATACTGAAAAAGTTCGGCCAAAGAGCCGAGAAGCTTGTTAGCAAAACAGCGGCAAGATAATCAGCTTGTGGCTGATCCCTCGTTGACCTCTGTGTCAGGGGTCAGAAACAGGGCTGTGGGCTAGAGGAGGATCTAGATTAGTCACAGGACAAAATAGCTCTTAGAGCACCACTTTTCACAATACGTGTCATTTCAAAGCAGCTTTATAGAAAATCATCATTGTTTACAGCTGCATTTAGCATATTAAAGTTGCTTTCTTAACTGTAAATTGCATAAAACTAATAAAAAATATTTTACAAATACCATACTTAAGCATACTGTAGCAGTGCTTCATATTTCAGCCACATAAATCACATTATTTATTTTTAATTCAATATAGTTATTGCTATTATTGGGCACACCGCATGACAAGTGGTCGTTCC
>JAUCMR010000071.1:1481030-1509147 GCA_032357425.1 Enteromius argenteus
ACACACATACATACATAGAATGTTGAAAAATGTCAAATATGAATAAATATGAATATTACATCTTCCTGTTTTAGCTTTGTGATACACACTGATTCAATATTCTTAATTATATTTAGTATATTAACTTGTATGCAACAATATAGCAACGAACACAGTATATACATACATTTCAATTAATACATTTAGGAAACATGGATATTTCTATTGTCTGATGCAAATTTATTGGTGAATCAATTGTTCAAACTAAATGAATAGGCTAAATAAAAATAATTAAATGCAATAATAATAATAATAATAATAATTATAATAATTCTTCCAAAATGATCATAAATTAATTATAACAATGTTAAAAAGAAAATAAAAAATGCATGCACTCTTTTAATCTTTTTCAATTAGGCTTAATAAACTTCGCTTTAAATTTTTCCAAGTTATGAATTATTGACACGGTTGTAAGAAAGACTTAGATTTTTATATGAGCTAAATTCATAAAACAACTACTTGACCTAAGAGGTCAAAAAGGGAAAGAAAATACACTAAAACAGTATATTTCTTAAAGAACATAAGCGCCCCCTTGAAGAAGTTCAGAAACGGTGGAGTGATTTTCCTCTGTGATGGACGAGGGCCAGTCTCTCCACTCCGGCGTCACGGTCCATATGGTTGGCACTCGGCTCAGTGTTTCTGTGCCAAACCTTGTACTAAACTTTACGCCAGGGCCCTGCAGCCTTGGCACACATGCACATCAATCACACCCAGCGTCTTCAATTATCTCCAGTCCTGCTTATTCACTAACAAACGAAAGAAGGATTTCATTCTGCCTTTGTTCAGCAACAGAGACGGCATTCGTACGTGTCTGGAATACACCGTCCTGAGGCAAGTTACAGCCAATGTCCAGACAACACTTTCAGAAACCGAAGCCGTGAGAAGAAACTGTTCTGATCTGAAACCAGTTCTTTTGCTTATTGTGCTTGACACTTTGATGATCAAAATGAAATTGAAAATCATTTTAGTTTACTCAAAGGCACGGTAGGTGATTTGGTTAAAAAAAAATAATATTTTTTTTTGTGACTGGTTGGAAGTTTCTTCACATCCCAATTTTGGGATGAAGTAATGCAGATGGCCGAAGAATACTTTGGCCTTTAAGCTGGTGTTTGGCCCAACTTTGTTTTCCGAAGCTTTTTTGAAAAAAATTGCTTACCCTGCTATTAAAAAAGGGATATTTGTGTTATTTGTTTTTATTTATTTATACTATTTTACATTTTTTGTCATTTATTGTTAATTACTTGCCTGTCAGTTTGTGGCAAAATATTGTGCAGTGTTCACATGTTGTTTATTACTGCATGTTTTTGTTGAATTAAATAATTGTTTTCCCAATATATTTTATCATTGAGGATTCATTTTTAAAAAAAGTCTTAAAATCTTGTCTCGTTCCACCCCTACGGAAGACAACTTAAGATATTTTGGATGGAGGCTTGTGACTGTCCCATTGAAATAAATAACACTCTCAAGGCCCAGAAAAGTATGAAAGACATCATCAAAACGGTCCCATCTGCCATCAGTGGTTCAACTGTTCAACTTTTTGTATGGAAAGAAAGCAAAAGTAAAGTCCTTAACAAATTTGTCACTGTAGCGCCATTTTTTTAGTTAAAGCTTATTTCAAGCAATTCAATGACTATTTTTTTATGGTTTTAGTTAACTCTATAATAACCCTGGTTTGTTCATGTTAGTTAAAGGTTAAATGTTACTTGAAAATTTTTTAAGTGTTGAGTTTACACTTCAATTTTTCAAATGCATTTTCACTATGTATATTTATGTCACTAAGACTAGGCAATAAAGCTAAACAAAGTATTTTAGATGTTTGATGATGATTTATTACATATTATATATGTGTGTGTGTTGAAAAGTGTGTGTTGCTTCTAATACTTCTGAATTTTGTAAAGCATTGTTCATTTTATGTTAACTAACGTTAACAACTGAAACCTTTATGTAATCTGCAACAGGAGGCAAATCTGCTCTTGATTAGAGCCTGAAGTAAAATGTGACACACAAACTACAATAAATAATTGATCTGGCCTTATGATTTGTGCTCGAGTAAAACATCTGCCCTGGCAGCATGACGACAGAACTGAAGCTCCATTCAGATGCACAGCGCTCAGGAACGAGCAGCGGACCGAGACGCTTTATCAACAACATCTGCTGGACTTTTCTGGAGTGACGAGTCTGTTCCTTGAGGTCATGTTGTGGGAAAACAGAATTCTTCTCTCGTCAAACAAGAGTTTGATGTTCTACATGACACAGGAATTCAAAGAAATTCCTCTCCTGTCCAAACCACAAAATGGATTAAAAACTAAAATACAAAAACAACCAAACTTAGACAACACAAGTGCGTTAAATGAACAGTTGACCCCAACACGAGAATTAGTCATTTCCTCACCCTGATGTCATTCCCCGCCAATAAGCCTTTGGTTAATCTGTAAAACATTTTAAATTGAACTTACCAGTTTTCTGCCTATACATTAAAAGTCCAGGAAACCAAAACATCATTAAAAGTATCTTAATTTGTGTATCAAAGAGTGACCACAGTGTTACGGGTCTGGTATGACATGAAGGTGGGTAAATGATGACAGAATCTGAATTTTTGAGTGAATTATCCCTTTAACAAGCTCATTGTGACCAACAAGATTTACACAAACATCCTCCACTATTAAAACTTTAAACAAACACTGTTTCTGCAGGTTACATGACAGCAAAATTACATTACAAAATTTTCTTTACATTGTTTTATAAGGTTAGATCACCCCAAAAAGAAAATTCTGTCATTAATTCTGTTCATTTTCTCCCCTGACTTATGTCTTCCAATATTTTTTAGAGAATATCACACTGCATGCGTACACTTTCCTCTTGGCGTAAACAACCACAGATCACGTGTATGTAAACAAGGCTGATTACGTCAAATACGTTAAAGCTTGCGTATGCATTGTGATACTATCTAAAATGGCGGAGGAAGTAACTCAGGGGAGAAGAGTGGTTGAATAAATTATGCTATTCTTGTTCTCTTTTCGCAAAAAAAAACAAAACAAAAAACATTCTCCTAGCATCGCAAAAGTTGAGCCACTGATGTCACATTTTTGCTAGGTTTCTGGATCTGAGATCATTTCAGTTGTGTTGCTGTCTATGGAGGGTCAGATAGCTCTCTGATCTCATCAAAAATATCTTAATTTGTGTTCTGAAGATGAACAAAGGTCTTATGGGTTTGGAACGACATGAGTAATTAACAACTGAATTTTCATTTTGGGGGTGAACTAACCCTTTAATAAACGTGGTCTTTAAGTGTGAAGAGAGTCATATAGCAAAACACTTAAAAGTTTGAAAATACAACTTCCAACTGATCTCCATTATTTTTAATCTCTGATTTCAATGCAAAAAGTAATGTTTTTTTTGTATCGTGTTGATTTTTGTGTCTCAAGAAACAAGATACAAAACCGAAGGAAATATTGTTATCGGTGTTGGCTATAATTATTTAAAAAAATAATCTGCATATTGGATATCGGCAAGAATTTAATATCATGCATCCCTACTTTTTATGATCTACAGACACAGACACTTTTTGGATATAAATTTTGGTCATCTGGACTTTCAATATAGTGACAAAAATGTTCATTATAATATCTCTTCGACCATCAACATTTACATAAACACTCAGTATTCAGCACTGATACTTGGCTGTTAATTACAACAGACTTGGAGGTATAACAGGAAATTGAAACCGTTTATGAAAAACTAAAGTACTAGTTTTTAACAAATGCATTTCGGAGAAGCAAAATTAGTAGTTATTCTCGTATACAATATTGAGACTCTTTCTATAAACACTCATTAAACTTTGCCAGCTGTCTTTGTCAGATATCTAACAATTGTTCCTTTCAAGCAAATTGTAATTAGATTATTCAGGACTGAATGTTAAATGTGTTTCTGCTCCAGGCAGCCATTCCGAGCACAATCCAGTCATGGCAACTATGAGGCGCTCTTTAAAACAGGAATGCTGGGATCTCAAGCCCTCACATTCCTCCCTGTGGGTGGTGTGTGTGTGTGACCCGAACAGACTTGTTCCTGCATATCTCCTTTCATCTTTCACACAAAACACTAGAAGAGTTTCTACAAAAGTACTCGCACAGGAAGTGTGGTTTACCCAAACTACCAAAACTTTTTCTTGGTAACATTACATTTGGTTTTGGCCAAATGTTTTTTTCCCCATTAGATTTTAGCACCGAAGAGGTTCAGACACGCTACAGCTGTTACCATAGTACAAGAGTGAAAGCTTTCACTTTAATGGCATTTGAGTGTTGGGGGAGATCAGTCTGCACCGATCAACACTTAAAGCCCAGGAATCATGCAAAGCCTTCCACTCTATACAAACAATAAGGCACAGTTAACACGACACGTTCAAATGTAGAAAAAGAAACTTATTCTTTCCCCTCTGTCTATTTCCCACTTACTGCATCACTTTCAATTCATGTTTTAGCTCTAAAGAAAATGAATGTTTATCCCAAAATAAACTTCTTAAATCATTTTTAATTCGATTTGTTACAAATAAAATTTGTTTACCCGCCAATATAATAAACTTACTTGATCATTTTGAATTTATTTAAATTTGTTTCCAAGCAGCTTTACAGAAATATGCATGTTTACCCACAAAAATAACACTTTAATTAACATATTTTTTTCCAAAAACATCTTAAAAAAATGTATTTTTTTTTTACCCCAAAATAAATTTTTCAATTAATTTTAAAGTATTTTACAGAAAGCACATTTACCCAATAAATAATACATTAACTGAATTAATAATAATAATAATAATAATAATAATAATAATAATAATAATACTGTTTTTCAAAACAACTTCACACAAAATGCATGTTTACCCAAATAATAAACATATGGTACACTTAATGTATTATATTTTTTCAAAACAACTTATTTGCAATTTTGCTAAATACATAAATAAAAACCTTACTGAATAATTTTTCAAAGTTGTTTTATTAATGAACCATTGCCTTGTAGAGCTGCTTTAGAAATAATCTGTATTTTAAAAATAATATTCTATACAAAAAAGATGACTTGACAGAAAATAAAATGCAAGTAAAATGCAACTGCAGCATGATGAACTGTTTATATATTAATCTTTGATGTGATGAGTGAGTTAACACCTTTCGTTTGTTTGCAAATATAGCCTACACCGAGGACAAGTTGCCACATTATTATTCACCTGTAATGAGGAATATTTCATAAAGACTTGAAATATAAGCTTCACAAGTATATATGTGCAGCGACAGCAGAGAAAGAGAACTGAGCTGAGTCTGAAACGAGATTACGTCATCAGCAGGGGTGTATGCGCTCAAAGACAGAGCAAAGCACCAAACACTTTCCAGACAGAAACAACCTCATTCAGTGACTCACCGCCTTACGACAGGAAAAAAAGTCACTATGCAGTTTTATAACGGATATTAAAACCTGACTCACTCTTCAAGCTTTAGTCTTGTCTACAGACAATAACCGAGACTTAGACTCACAGGACAAGGACTATGAAGGCATATTTGATCTATAAAGTGATGAATAAATAAAATAATTAATTTGGTATATTTTCTAAACAGTTAAATGTATAAAGTAAAAAAAAAAGCTAGCAATATTGTGTGTGTGTATAAAAAAAAAAATCAATTTTGCTGTTTCTTGTTACAATTTTTCACAAATTAAATTTTCTGCTGTTGATAAAATGATGTGGAGAATATTTTAGTAGATTTTTACTGCCTTTCTGTAAAATATTTTTTTATTTGCTTGAAATGCAATGTTTAGTCAAAAATAATGCTACCTCATTCAGAAGGAATAACACACCCATTCAAACACAAAGAAACATCAAATAAATAAATATTACAACAGTTTCCTAAGCAGTGTTGTCAAAAGGTACTTCGGTACCAGGTCGGTACTAAAAAAAATTGAAACGTCGCGGTACCAGTATTTTTTAAGTTCCGTTGGTACCGCGATGCAGAAAACGCGAATCTTGGAATCCAGTTTAAAAACGGAATGTAGCCTACAGTTTGCTACATGAACTAGCATCTGTAAATACTAATTCGCACAAGTCGATTCAAATATAAATCCTGTATGTTCTGTGCGTCTCTGTGTTAACGAATGAACGGCAGAGACGCACGGTTTTGTTTAGTAAGAGTATGTGACGCTCGCGGTGATTTTAGCATCTGCTGTCTAAATGAGGACATAAATACATAAACAACATCTCCAGAACTGCTCTGAGAGTCACTTCACGTGCATTTTACAGCATATCATATATACACAGATCAAGGTTCTAACTTTACGTCTCACTTGTTTTCTCAGGTCTTGAAGCTGCTCCACATTAAACACAATAAAGCAAGTGCTTATCATGCCCAAAGCCAGGGGGCTTTGGAGCGTTTTCATTAGATGCTCAAGTCCTCATTACGTGTGTATTGTACTGAGATGGAAGGTGATTGGGAGGAGGGATTGCCGTGGCTGGTGTTGTCAGGACGTGAGGTATGTCAGGAAAGTACTGGTTTTAGTCCAAATGATCCTGTGTTTGGGCACACTGTTCGGGGTCCCTTGGCTGTGCTACGTGATAACTGGACTGAGAGTACACTACCTAAAAAATTGATAGATTACGTAAATGATTTCAAGCGTAGGTTGTATGAAGCCGGTAAAATGGCAAAAGAAAAATTGTGTTCTTCTCAGAGGCGTATGAAGACACTTTATGATCGGCGCGCTGAGAAACGGAAACTTATGTCTGGTGATCACGTGTTGGCTCTGTTACCTGTGGAAGGCTCTCCATTTCAAGCTCGGTATACAGGTCCTTTTGTGGTGGTTAAGCAAATTTATGATTTAAACTATCTGATTGCCACACCAGACAGAAGAAAGTCCACTCAATTGTGTCATATTAATTTGTTGAATCCCTATTATTGCCGTTCTCACGAAATGTTAAACGCTAAGACTGTTTTATCAATTGACAGTGCCTGATCTGTTCCTTTAGAGGAAATCGATGAAGGGGTTTCTTTTCCAGAAGATACAGTACTGTTGGGCCGTCTTAAAAATTCAGAGACTCTTAAAAATTTGCATGAAATGTAGGCCCATTTGCGATAAAGCAAACTTGCCGGTCTAATTGCTCTTATTAACTGTCATGTCTCTTTATTTGGTGATGTGCCTTCACGAACCCACTGGTTGGAGCACAATATTGACATTGAGGATGCTGAACCCATTCGCCAGCATTTCTGTCGGGTTTCCCCAAATAAACTCCTCCATCTTAAAGATGAAGTTCAGTACATGCTGGATAACGATATTGCACAGCCATAATTCTCTAGCTGTGCTTCTCCATGTTTACTTGTGAATAAGTCTGATGGAACTTATCATTTTTGCACCGACTATCGAAAAATAAACAAACTGACTATGCCAGACTCATTTCCTCTTCCTCGCATTGAGGATTGTGTTGACCAAGTCGGGTCCGCAAAATCTGTTAGTAAAACTGATCTGCTCAAAGGCTACTGGCAAGTTCCATTGACCCCAAGAGCTCAAGAAATTTCTGCCTTCATTACATCAGAAGGGTTATTCTCTTATAATGTTATGAGTTTTGGTCTTAGAAATGCTCCCGCAACTTTCCAGCGGCTCATGAATCGGGTTGTTGCTGGGTTGCAGGGAGTCGCCATTTATTTAGATGATGTAGTCGTTTTCAGTGATGCATGGGACCAGCACTTGAGTCGTATCGCAGACCTGTTTTCTCGTTTTAAAGAGGCTGGTTTAACAGTCAATCTAGCCAAATGCGAGTTCATGAAGGACACTGTGACCTACCTTGGTAAGGTGGTTGGACAGGGTTGTGTGCGGCACAATTCGTGCCAAGGTTGAGGCCATTGACGGATTTCATCTCCTACTACGAAGAAGGAACCCCAGCGTTTTCTGGGGTTAGTGGGTTATTATAGGGGATTTTGTAGAAATTTTTCTACTGTAGTAGCTCCACTCACTGACTTACTGAAAGCAAAAGCCGCTTTTGTCTGGTCTCCTGATTGCCAGAAAGCCTTCGAAGCAGCCAAGTCATTGCTTGTTTCCGCTCTGGTGCTCCCTTCAGTCACTCGTAGCTCGCTCATCATTTTGTCCCATTTTGTTCCTTATTTAAATTTACTTTAATAAATGTTATCTGTTTTATAAACAGTATCCAACGTGTCATCTCCTTTGTCGCGGCTTGCGAGCCGGCCGTGACACAACACTATTCCTAAGTATTGGATTAATTTATACTGAGCACTTTAAAGAGGGTCAAAAGGGTCCTTTAGCTCTTTAATGAAAGGAATAAACTATAAATCTAGATCTCTAGCTGATAAAATCTTTTAAATATAAAAATAAATGCATAACACAAAAATATCTACCAAAAAAAAAAAAAACGTTTTACTTCTAATAAATAAATACATTTTTACCTGCATGTTCATTAAACAATATCACAGAACAGTGACAGGCAAATGTGCTGTTAAATTATTGTAAAATGAACTAAATATTTCAGGTCAAAGGTTTTTGGCTGACACAAAAAAAAAAAAAAAAAAGTGAATCTCTGTACTCAAGACTGAAAGAGTCTGAGATACAGAAATGCTTTTCTTCAAAACTCGTCCTGTACATCTTCATTGTAATCAGTGGCTTCCCAGCGTTCTCTGAGACAGCGCTAACTCCTTCCCAGACTGTCTGTTCCCAGGTGGTCAGTGTTTGGTTTTCTCTGGGTTCAGCCAAGGTGCATTTGTTTAGCATAGTCTTTTATGACATTTCACAAACCAAAAAGCTTGTCCCCACCTGACATCTCGCATAAAAGCATCACAATAAATCACAGGTACACTGGGAAAAACACCACCTGCATTGATTTGGGACAGCATCAGTTTTGGCTGCGGCTTTAAGACAAGACTCCGCAGCGTGATTACATGAGGAGCAGACTAAAAAGCCAAAACTATCCAAACGAGGATGCTTTTCACATTTCAACATGATTGAATCCATTACACAGATTTTCTCCAAAGTGGACTAAAAATGCTGGAAAAGGCTGTGGTTTCTGTCGTTTCCTCATCGTGACATCTGTGGAAACGTCAGCAGCTCTTTGTGCTGACAGAGAGCCAATCGCAGCAAAACTCTGCACTAATTAAATGCTCTTTAGCTTCTTGATCAATATTGTAACTCAAAGCGTCTCTACCTCAAACGCACCGTCCATTATAGTCCATGCAAACCATCTGGACGTCCTGCACGTCTCAGCGGTTGCCACGGATTGATTTCTTGCTAATTACAGTACAAGGACTCGGCTCTTTTCTAATCTTCAGAGATGTGGCAGTCTAATTAGCACAACATCCAGCTCACTAACAACTTTAAAGACACGCAAAACTGCTGGTTAAGGGCTGGCTTTAAAAACAAACTCAAGTTGCAAGCCGTTTAAGTGCAGACATCTGTAAGTAATCCGTTATAAGCCAAGCAATGCTTAGCTCATGGCTTCAAGTCCCAAGGAATATACCTTAAATGTATATCAAACATCTCTGAATGTAGATTATAGGTACAGTCACCCCCCAAAATGTTAATTTTGTCATAATTTCCTCACTCTCAAGTGTATGAGTTTCTATAACTCTGAGCAGAAAAGATTGTTCTGAATAATGTTGGTTTATTTTTCCCATAATTATTCCAAGTCAATGGCTACCAGTATTCTTCAAACCTTTTATGGTGTTCTACATTTTTGGTGTTTTTTTTCTACAGATTTGGGAATATATTAAGTGCGAGAAAATGGGTGAACTATCCCTTTAAGTCACTTTGGATAAAAGGTCTAAAAAATAAAATGGTCAAGGAATTCTGCTAAATTTGGATGATTAAATCAAACGTAGGGGTGCTACTGGGGGGGGGGGGGATTTGGAAATATGTTTTAAATATATTAAGACAGAAAACAAATTAATACATATTTATTATAACATTATAATTCTACATTTCATATACATTTTATACATAAATTATAGACCACTACAACATTTCTAATTATTTAATTAGATTTTTAAATTTAATGATTTTAAAGGAACAATTCACCAAAAAAAGAAAATTCCACCATTTATTTTGCGTGGTTGCTAGGGCATTGCTATGCAGTTGCTAAGGTATTTCAGGTGTTTGTGTTGTTGCTAGGGCACTGCTATACATGATATATAACGATTTTGCAATGCACCAAAAGAAAAAAGAAAAGGAAATTTTGCCATTTACCTGTTAAAAAGAACAAAAATATGGGTAACCAGAGAGTTGACGGTAGCCATTGACTTAGATAGTATAGAGGAAAATAATAACAATAAATAACAATTAAAACAACTACCACAAACTTTATATTGTTCTGAAATTCCACTGCTTTTTGGTTCCCAACAATATTCAAAATACCTCTAGCAGATGAAAGAAACTCATGCAGGTTTGGAATCACTTTTGGGGAAAGTGGTGAACTGTTTTTTTTTCTGGGTTAACTTCCCCTTTAAATCAATTCAACATACTTTTTAATTAATAAAATGTAATTAATCCACACTAAAGTGGAAAACACAAACTTTGTGAAGAATAAAATGGAACTGGGTTAAAATTACACAGTGTTTATAGAGCCCTGGCTTTAAAGAGAGATGTTGGCTATAAAAAGCCTTATTTACATTTTCTGAAGCCACTTCATGTCTGTCAGCACAAAGACATCAGAGAACCTCTCCACAACTCCATAAGGCTCAAACAAACACGTATGCATCCTTTTTTAGGAAGCGCTAATCAGGCAAACGACACTAAATGTGACACTGCATATCAAGATGAAGATCTCGACGTGATATGCCTTTTTAAGTTGGTGTAGAATTGCACAGAAAGATCAGCAGGGTGGAAAATGGCTGTGTACAAAATTGCTTTTAGGGCTGGCATCGTAGGGTGCAACAGATTTGTTGTTATATTGAGAAATGTGGGTCAAGTGTTAAAAAAAAGCATAGGGATAAGTGTGCACTACAGTCTTTGCTCAACGCTGTGATTTCATGACGTGTGAAAAAACAGAAAGAAATACCTGAGAGATACAAATCTACACTGCAAAATCATCCGGGGATACACTGGCCAGCTGTGGGTGAGACTTAATACAAATCAGACATTCAGTACAGATAATGCACCATCCAAAGGTCATCTTCAGGATAATGTCAACACATTCAGATGTCCGACATCTTCAAGACAAACAAATAATGAAAATGGAAACAGCTGACAGCAAACCTACCCAACTGACAGGCCGTGCTTTTCTGAGACGCACCAAAAAAGAGCACTTACGGAAAAACTACCGTGCACGATGAACAGTCAAGTTTTAAATAGAAAAAAATACATAAATGTTTTGGTCATTTTTGAGCGAGATGCTACTGGTCCAATCAGATTCAATGATCTATGCTAAGCTGCAGCTAAAAGAGCTTCCGCCAGACCCGGAGATCGGCTCAATGGATTCTAAAACGGTAAAACATAAAGCTTTAACTCTAGGGGAGTTGGAAAACGAGCCTATTTTCAAAAATAGTGGAGTGTTCCTTTAAAGAGCATGCGATAATCAGGATATAACTCTTAGTTAACACAATTTCAACATCTCAGTATGTTTACACTCCATGTGAGACAAAACAACACTTATTCTTTTATGGTTAAAATATTGCACTTACAATGCTTCACAAAACAGCTGCATTCACCCCCATCCATGTTGCACACACCTATCATGACCAAAAAAACCTAGCTGCTGCATACACCTATGATGCCAGCATGTGCTTGTGTAAAATGTTTAAAATGCCCCAAAAATATTGCATGAAATTATAACAATGCAAACCACTGCAAGCACCTACACCTTCCCAATAAATCTGCACACCCATGATGCCCCCCAAAATGTTGTTTCACATGCATGTGATGCTCTAATCTGCCGTGACACACAACTGACCCCCCAAAATCCTGAATGCACCTATGGTGCACAGAATACCGTTTTATGCATCTGTGATGATGCACAAACATATTGCATGTGCCTGTAAGACCCCAAACAACTATAAGCACCCCAAAATGCTGCAGCATGTGCCTATGACTCCCACAATGCTGCATGCATGCACTGTTGCTCAAAAACGTTGCTACACATATCTATGTTGCTCGAAAATGCAGCTATCTGTGCTACAAACACGTTGTACAAAACATGTTGCACATATCAATAACACCCCAGACTGTTGCAAGTGATGTCCTGAAAAAAAATGCCCCCCAAAAAGTTGCTACACACAATGCTTTAATTTGCTGCAGCACACATCTATGACACCTGCCAAATTATTGCATGCACCTATGGTGTCCAAAACACTGCTATGTGTATTTGCGATGATGGCCATACATATTGCATGCACTTATGAGACCCCAAGCCACTGCAAGCACCTACGATGCACCCAAAATGCTGCATGCACCTATTGTTGCTCAAATGTTGCTATGCATGTGATGTCCAAAAATGCAGTTACACACATCTATGAAGCCCATGCACTGCATGCACTTGTTTGCTGCTATTGCACACACCTACTATGCCCCAAAATTGCTGCAACATGTGCCTATGACTCCCAAGGCGCTGCGTGCACCTATTGTTGCTCAAAAACGTTCCTTACATCAATAAGCCCAAACTGCACACCAAAAAAAAAAATCTGCAAAGACATGATGCCCCCCAAAACGCAGCTACACTCGAATGCAACGCTCTAATCTGCTGCAACGTGCACCTATGACACCCCCAAAATATCGCGTGCACGTCTGGTGTCCAAAAACGCCGCACTCGCCCCCTGTTGATGAGAAAATGCTCGCCTCGTCTGTCACGCCCCAAAAACGCTCCATGCTCTTGAAACGTTACACGCACACGCGTAAAAAAACGATGCTGAACACAATGACCACCAACACGACGCCTGCGAATGCTGTCTAGCTAGGCAGCTCACTAGGGTTTGAGACGCGGCCCACAGCGCGCTCTGAAAGCGAAACGAAGAAAATGTGCAACATAAGGACACTAGCACGTGGTCCCGGTGCGGCTGCATCACAACAACAACAATAACAGCTAAGACGATGAAGATGATGAGCGTGAGGAAGATGAAGGTTATAATAACTCACATTCGCGGCAGCTGCAGGGGTGGCGCCCCCCGCCGCAGAAACACCCCGTCCACGAAAACCCCGTTTTTGCCTAGACAGCGCAGGTAGAACTCTCCCGAGCCCGTGTCCTCCCCGGCGGCGGTGAAGATCTCCAGATGCCGGCGGGAGATGAAGCTCGAGTGGCCCATGCTCACGTCCACCGAGCCCTGCGACGAGTTCCGACCCACCGTCACCGAGCGCTTCTTCATCACATATTCAAACTCGCGGCCCTCCAGGCGGGCCACCGCTGCCATCTTTATCTTTCCGCGCACACGGAACGGGGCACGATAAATATGAATGGAAAAATATGAAGGGGTGGTGAAACGTTAAACGTGCCCGACCGGAGACACCAGCATCAGCGGCGGCGACTCGACCCACCGCCGAGATTCACCGCACAGAGAAAGGGAAGGGGGCCTTAGCCAATCAAAGCGCGCTGGCGGAGGGGGCTCTGTGATTGACAGGCAGGCGGGCCAATCGGAGACGCGCTAGGGGATGCGGTAATTCAACCGCAACCAATGAAATAAGGAATATGGAAGACTCGACGGATTGAAGGTCGGTTGCGCTGTGCCTGAACACGCATGTGTGTGGAGAGTTGTCAACACCGGACTGGAGATTTGTCGTGGACGTAAACGGCTTTATAATATTATGGCAATTAAGAAAATTATACAGTGAATATCTTTTAATTAAAAATAGAAATAAGAACACCTTACCACCTTTTTAAAATCTATTTAATTCACGTGCTTTTTCTATTTTATTTGTTTTTATTTATAATCTACGCATAATTAAAAAATATATAACTTACTACGTGTACTACCTTACGCTAACTCAGACCTGTCATAGCCCTTGGCTATCATTGCTCGTTTGCTGATTTTGATCAACGTTTATCAGAATTAATAAATGTATATTTAACATAATACACCAAAGTTAGGCTATATTATTTTAGATTAGTTCACATTTTTACCGACATGCATCCATCTTCATAAAAGCGCATATTTAGAAAGTGTGTCTCTGAGTGAAATAACCCTTACTAAGCCTAGAGTAAAGTCCCACTGAAATCCACTCCGCGTTTTACGCCTCTCCACGTCTGCAGTCTCGGCTTCCCCCATAATCCTCAGCGCCGTCAGCGTGTGTTTTGGGTATGGAGGTCATGAAAACAAACGCGTTTATTCAAGCGTTCCGAGCGCGAAAATGACCCTTCCCTGAAACAACACGCGCTCTGTCGTTTAAAACGCCAAGCAGAGGCGATTTCTGAAGAGTCGTGAACGCGCACAGGGTGAAGGGCGCGCGTACGTGCAGAACATGTGCTCCTGCAGGGTGACGTCATCTCTTCCTGGTGTTTGTAAACAGTGCTGCTGGGTGTGTTCACACCCCATCACACCCGATAACAGCTCCTTAGAGGAAGCACAGGCTGTTTGCTGAACAATAAAGAGCGTGATGGCTTTCACACTTGCTAAAAAGCACCATGTTTTGTTTTTCTTTAACAATAGCCTTAATACATGCTGTTTTTGATACATTGCTGCTATACTTGCCCCAGTGAGAGCTAAACATCCCCCACTTAAAAAATGGTAAAGAGAAATAGAATTTCACAAACACTTCAACTTGAGATTTCCAAATCTAAATGAATTTCAACACAAACAACAAAATAAAAGTAATAGTTAGTTATACTTTGTGGTCTAGCATTGATATGATTGAAAATTGATATTTTGGTCTCGTCATACACAATATTCACATTGGCATTTGCCAGTTATGCATTAACATTTCCTACCCCTTATTTAGTACTAATACTCATTTATATATTGCCTTTGACAAACACAGTTCAGAGTTTTGCATTATGTTTTAACCCATATCTGAATTAAAATAATATTAATGACAAATAGTTTGCAATATTAAGCAGCACAACTAACTGTTTTTGTACTATTAAAATAACTAAGTGAATGACACTGGATGTCTTGCATATTCAAGTTACTAATAGTTGATAAAGTTGATAAAGTGATAGTGAAGTCATAAGTTATTTGTATTAATAGTAAATTGTCTGAGCAGTGGTGTTTGTAAAAACTCCTTGCCAAAATGTTAGATATTTGCACTAAGTGGGCTACTTTATGCTCAACATAAGAATTTTAGCCAGGACTAATTCTACTTTACCCACCAGAGGGAGACGTTAAGCTCATTTTTTTAGGAGAGCTGGTGACATTCTATACACTCTACAAATAATATGACTGTTCAAGCACATGTTTAGGCTATTGTTTATAATGGTTATTTGACTGCCATGCATATTTGAACCTCTTTCAGATTGCTAAAAGTAAAAGCAGCAGGCATATGATGGACAAAAACAGGTTGTGCGTTATTGAAAACAACAATACCAACACAGGGTTTATAATAAAGGGTGCTTATTTTCGGTTATTCTAATCCTACACTCTCAGAAATAAAGGTGCAAAAAGCTGTCACTGTTCAAAAGGTACACTTTTGTACCAGTTAGGTTCAAATATGTGCCCTTTAAGTACCTTTAAGATACCAAAATGGACCCTTCAGGTACAAATATGTACCTTTTGAAAAGTTACCACCCCAGTGACAGCTTTTGTACCTTTTTTTTTTGTGAGAGTGTACATTTATGTTAATACAGATGCTTTTATCTAAAGTGACTTCCAAATGAGGAACATCAGATCTGTCTGGTGCTTCCTTTGTTATGCTAGTGGCAGTTGATTATTGTAGGTGGTACATGTTTAAAACAGTTCTCACTAGGACACCTAACATCTGAACAACAGGACAAGAAGCTTTGTTTTATCATCCAGATGTGCAAAACTACTAGTTTTCTTACAAATGAGGTGTTTTTCAGCTAATTTTCATTTTATAGTGAACTATTCCTCAGTCTGAAATTTTGTAAAATTGGGGAAATATCTTTCATGCAAACAGATATATATATATATATATATATATATAGATTAATACGGTTAATGGACTGTGAGAATAAGAGACATGCTCATTCTAGAGAGCATTTGATACAAACAAAAACTGGTATACGCCCCGTGAAAAAGACGGGTCATTAATATTGTTGGTACATTTACTTCAAATGTGCCAACATTTGGTCTTGAGTGCATCAACATATTGGACAAGAAGGAATTGTTGGATTATGCCATCATATTAGTTTTCACATTAATTTTATGGCTCATTCGAAACGCAATCCTTTTTATGTGATGAAATATGATTACTTGTTTGGCTGGCCTCATCCTATTATTGTTGTCATTAGCATCTCTTCTTCTGTACGGCTTCAGTTTCTTTCTTCTCACACACACATAAATTGCTTTTTGTGCTTCATTGTGGTATTTTCTGTATCTACCGATGACCACCAGGATGCATTCTCATGGGTTATTAAAATAAAAAGCGGAGCGATCGATATTCAGCACTCCAGAAAGCCAACAATTACATTGGAAAGCTCTTATAGAAACCATTTAGGAAACCAGTGTAATAACTCAGCTGGAGGACTGCGGCTAACGACAGCATCCCACTTATGCAGGACAGGATTTTAGCAGCTTTTACCAGAATTTATTAAATATAGTCCAACCCTTAAACTGTAAATAAACATCTGGTGGCAACATTCCAGGCATTATGAATCAGAATAATCAGAAAGATGGGATTTTACTGCTCGTATACAGCGTTTTACAGTAAATTTCGTTTTTTGGGGGGTTTTATCGCAATTGCAAATGTATATTTCACAATTCTGACTTTTTCTCAGAAATGCAAGTTTATATCTCGCTTACTCATAAAAATCAGAACTGTGTGATATAAACTCCACCTGACCCCATAACAATTGATGCATAATTAAATATATGCTGAAAAAAGTCAACACCATAATGAATACAAACATTCAGAACTGTGAGATATGAACTCAGAGTTAAGGGACTGAGAATTAAGGCTCGTACACACCGGGACGATTATCGTGTGCAAATATCGTCAGTGAAGATGAGCCGACAGCGCTTACTGAAAAACAGGTACACAATGTGGCGCTGTGCAACCTTTTATGCTTCCGGCACTCAATTGTCACACAGAAGAAGAAGGGAGCCAGAAGACGCGCTGGTCAAAAACATTCACACACTTCTTTGTTAACTGGCAAAAAAAACATGGATATGTCTAGCAGCGTGTTCACGTGCGATAATCGTCCTGTTGTGTATGAGCCTTTAATGCATTATTACTTTTTTTTTGCCGAATGGAGGAAACAAGCTTATGTAGTTTTCCCAGTTATTAAAGGGATAGTTCACCAAAAAATTACCTCATGATTTACTCACCCTCAAATCATCCTTGGTGTATGTGATTTTTTTCTTTATATATATATATATATATATATATATATATATATATATATTCTGGCCCTTCCAGGTTTTATAGGGCAGTGAATGAGGGTTGAGATTTTGAAGCCCAAAAAAGTGCATCATAGTCCATCATAAAAGTGCTCCACATGGCTCACAGGGCCTTCTAAAGAGAATTGATGTATATGTGTAGGAATAATATCCATATTTAAAACTTTATAAACCTGCAAACTGGTGTATATATTAATGAGAGAGTGGCATTCCAGCTGATGATTTCTGGGTGAACTGTCCCTTTAAAGGGGACATGCATGAATTTTTATCCACTCGATGGATAAAGTGGATGGATAAGGATTGTGGAAGTTCAGAAGTTATAAAATATCCAGATAACAAAAATATGTTCTAAGAACATTTTACTAAAATGATAAAACATACTTTAGTTAAAATGTCTTATAGTGTAAAAACACCACCTTTACCCTGTCAAAATCAGCTTGGCAAAGATTCATAAAAAACCCTTATACTCACTTCTACAGTAGACAAAACTGGATCACGAATATAAATGCATTTAAGCCGATCGAGGATCAGCGCATTCCCTTTAAATTCTTCAGCGGCTCATTAGTAAATGACGACTGCTAAATATTTATTATTACTGCTGCCATTTGCAGTGTATTTCCTTTATTAATATTGATTCAAGTTTTTTCTAGATGCAAAAATAAGTACACTCAGATAGTCAACATGCAGTCGTTCTCAACTGTTTTTGCTTCAGTATCCAGAATTTTCGTTGGACATCAAATACTCATTGTACCAAACATAAGTGTATTTAGATCTGAAAACTGAAATGCAAGATTAATATCACCGTGAGTTACATAATCTGTCCGCAGACCTGTCAAAACTGTTTAGAAGAAGCTTAATCATATGTCAGTGGACTTTTTACTGACACCTGTTGGTGTAGATGCAGCATTAAACAAATTGTCACCCATTATCTATTTATTCTGCAGTCAAAATGACTGATTGGTGGGTGTTTCCTGAGAAACGTGCAGTATTTGGCTGGTCACATGATCTTAACATGGACACTATGACAGGGAAGTGCCTCATGCAAATTTACAAAGAAAACATATCCTGCGTCAGCTCACAGGGTGGATCTGTCACGCTCAATGCTGACGTTTCCAGTTTGCCTGGTTTCCACAAAGACATCTCTGACCAAAACAAAAGATTATAAAAGACAACGCCCCTGACGTCACTGACCAAACACAACTTCTTTTTATAAATTAATCTCATATGTTACAGTCATAATAACCACAGTATCATTTCATACAGGTGTTCACACAGCATCAACATTTTCTGTTCTTTTTGGTTATAATAGTTATAACAACAGCTGTTGCTTTTTTTATTAAAATAAAGGCAAAAGATTGTGGACAATGCAAGACACTAATCATAAATCATTAATTCACATTCAGTACAGTGCAATATTCATAGTGTCTACGGCCAAGTGCAGCATTGCAGAGATTCACCTGAGGTTTTCCAACGGTTTTCATAAAGTGCATGAGAGGATCTTCCAAATAGAGACACATGATACTCAAAAATAAGTCTTCGGTGATCATGATGTGATAAAAAATTGAAGTAGCTGCATTTTCGGGGTCTAACTGTCCAATTCTTTGCTGTTAATATTCATTGACAGGATTTATCTTCTGTCATCCCACTTTCATTCTCATTCTGGGAACATCTTGAGATTGTAATCACTGTTATAAGTTTGATTTCTCAAGTCAATGATCCATTGGTTGACTCCATTAGGCCTTCAAGTGACACGTCATTCATCCATTCTGTTAGTCACTCAGTGATTCCCAGATTCCTATTCGTTTTCCTGAAGTTCATTTATTTTTTCTTCTCCGGTCCACCTCCAGTCCATGCTCACTTGGGCAGGAGTTCACGATATGGCACAGTCAGGTTCCCCAGGTACCAAAAAATCCAAAACACCAAGCTAAGGAAGATGATGATCGGTCCGGACAGGACGAACAAATCCCAAAAACTGATGGGTGCAAAAATGCCAACGAGGAAGAGAACTAGTCCGGCGACGTCGAACAGAATGGCCAAGAAGAGAAAGACGAAGCAGCGCCCCACTCTTTCCTTGCAGTCCATCTTGGAGAAGCTCAAGCACGGAGAGCTGACAGACGTGAGGCAGGTTGATGGGCCTGAAGAACGAATGACAGGAACATTCTCTCCACCAGACTTTCATAAAGCAGCTCACCCACATTCTTACGGTGCATTTCTTTGACGGCTGGTATGCAACCACCAAAACAAGTTCAACTGCCTGCCGAACGCCTACTGAAAATGTCAAGACTTATATTTATACGTATTATTCCTCAAAATGTTCTCATCGACATGATGGCGGATCTTCTAGATAAACACTTGAGAATAGATTCAGAGATTTCCACGGACAGAGCAAAGCCTTCGTCAAAGCACCGGCGCAGATGAAGCATTACAAGTCATTTTCTCAGTTGCGTAATACACAAACAACCAGTATGAGTCACAGAAACACATTGCACATTTCAGAAAGTCACACCAATTGAGGCATTATTCAATCTGACAATTAACCCTTACGCTCAAAGGCTAGGCATTAGATCGAATCACTAACGGTAAGTATGAAGTGACTAAGCAAACATCACTAATGAACCAAGAACAATACAGTCACATGGGTAAAACGTGGTTTAATAGCGTGTATTGTTTATACAAACTGAAAACAGCTTTGACTTACACGCATTTCTTATTGCATTGGTTAAAACAACAGAAACTACAGTGTTGTGAGTGAAAGAGGGAGTGTTTACAGTCAGGATTAGTTTGGCATGTCAAGATTACATGTTTTATATTTACATATGTCATCCCAATTTTTCATAAACAACATGCTTACGCATACATAGCTCGCTCACTACTGACAGGAATATATATATATAAATATAGTTGAAATTTAATGATCTGGCAACATAATTCTTTGTGCAGCCACAATAATTAGCAGTAAAATCAAGTTATTCATTTGATTGATTTATTTCCACTAAAGCAGTGTTGGATAGGATAGACCCATATGACACAAAAAAGGACAAATATACATTTTAAAACATGTTGTAAACAGTCAAGCTCAATAAAATATACATATTTTAAAATTGAAAATTTCGTTTCAACCTTCATAAATAATTCAAAATGTATTTTGGAGGCAAGAACATATTTGAAGAATTATGATATTGTTACAAATATTTCTTGGAAATATCTTGAAAAATGTCCCATGAATAAACTATCAGTCCATTGTATTTGCTGTCGGACTGGTTTGGTCGCTGGTAGCTAACAAATGAAATGGCTTGACTCTGGAGGAGTTTGCATGAGCGCTCAGCTGCCACTTTGAAAGGGAAATGGATTCCTACAATGTATGAGGTGGTGCGTGAATTTACAAATGAGCATGTGCAATGTACCTGAGTAGCACTTTACAACAACACAGAATATCAACACTAAGACAATTAGACACAATGACACACATTGAACGTCTATACATCAGACCATTTGGCCATTTTGAGATTATCGACATTCAGCTGGTGCAACAAGCATTATACATTCTTATAATGAATTTTGTGCAAAGTAGGAGTTAATTTCACCAATTTGGTGTGCATTACATGTATTACAGTATTATATCAGCCACCCTGCTTCACAAATATCTGGCCACTGAGAAACTTCGACCCCCATATAAACACTACAGATGTTTCACTATATTCAAGCAGTTTTACTATAGTAATTTAGTACGCCATTTGAATTGCATACAGTATCTCTAAACGTACTGCTGATGGCAAATGTTTGAAGACTATTGAAGGTTCTTGGCTATTCATTCATTGTTTAAGGACCTAGAAAAAAAGAAAACAAGCTTCTTAAACTTTCATGAGAAGGACACATTTCCAATTCATGAAAGAACTAGAGTGTGCTTTCATTTTTACATCTATAATGGATATGATAAGTCAAAGATGATGTAGTTTAATTAAATGATTTAAAAAAATACTACAACATGAATGCATGCAAACACTGTGTTTACGTATACAAGAAGTAAAATCTTGCGTAAATAATCGAAATTGTAGGTTTAGATTTGCAGCTTATCTTGGTAAACAATTACACAACAGTTAAAATAGAAACACAAGGATGTTTATGTATGAAAATGTCATGTACACATCATGAAACTGTAAAGATGGAGTCACGCACTGGGGGTTTATTCTGTTGAATTGTTGTGCTGGTAATTTAGAGTTCATTTAACTCACCTCTTCTCACAGCAGAACATCAATGCTCTCTGGTTGATCATCTGCCTTCTCCTCCTGAGCTTTATCACTGTCTTTGGTCACGTCTGATTCTGATTCTTCGTACCCTTCATTCTGGTAGCAAGTGAACTGATCATTTCCTGGCTTTTTCTCCTCAGACTCTTCATTGCATTTGCTCACATCTGACTCAGAACCATCTTCTGACCGGGTCTGGTCACCTGTCTCCTCCTGAATTGGTTTGCATGACTCCTCGTCCTCGTACCCTTGATTCTGGAAGCACATGAATTGATCATCGTCTGACTTTTCTTTGGATAGTTCGTCACATTTGATCATGTCTGATTCTGGATCCTTGTGTCCTGGGAAATAGGTGGATTTTCCCCATGTTACGTTTCGAATGGTGGAAGCTTTGCTTCCTGATTTCTCATCTGTGCAAAATATAATAGATACACTTTATAGATCAATAAACACAAATACAAGAATGGACACAGACTGGTAAAGGTTACTTCATCAGTAGGCCTATTTAATCTTCAATTTATTATGTAATCTTGAAATAATATTATATATATAATAAGATATTCATGATCTTAAAGAAAGGTATTTCAGTTTTATAAGATTTTTTATAATAGTTTCTAAGCCTATGGTTCTTTGTATTTTATCTTATTTCTTTATTATTATAGAATTTCAAGTCGGTGTCGGAGTTCTCTCCAGCCTCTGTTAAACACTACAGCGCTTCTCACCAGTGTTGTCCTTCAGGTGTGCTTTGGACAGTCTCTCCGTGAGCTTCCTCGCGAGCTCTTTGACGCTGCGCGCGGCGCTCGATCTGCGCGCCAAATCTTCATCCTTCACCCTGATGTTCCCCACGTACCACATGAGCCAAAAGGCCAGGCTGGCGAACAGGACCAGCGCGCCGGTGTGGATGAGGAAATCCCCGTAAAACACACCGCGCATCTGCACGTTACCGAATATCCCGACGAACAGCAGGACCACGCCGAGGATGTCGAAGACGATCGCCATGACGAATAACGGCAGGCAGCTGCCGACGCACCTCAGCGCCGCCATCATCTTGAGGAGGAGGAGGACGAGGATGCTGCAGCTCCCGTCGCTAGCGGAAGAACTGCCGAGCTCAGGTGAGACGCACCTGACGCACGGGGGGGTGAGGGGGAACGCCCTCGTGACGTCACGATGGCTGCAAGGCTGCTGACGGTGGGACTGCGCTCAAAATCAAAATGGTCCAAAATAGCGTTTAATTCAGCCATTGTACTACCACTATTTGTGCAGTATACCGGGCACATCTCAATATCTGCGTACATTTGAACGAAAACTGAATTCCTACATATATAATGAATGTAGGCTCTATGTGAAGTGCCCCTATGATGGAACCAAACCATTTCCATGTTTTGACTACTCTAAAGGTTTAAACGCTTTAAAATTGAAATATGTCATGTGTTATTGCCAGATAAAAATGTGATCATTTATAAAGTTATGCATTTTGGACATAACATTTGTACAAGACACAATCAAAAGGACTTGTTTATGAAGATTTGAATCAGTACAGCAATGAAATAGTTACAGTGCCCGTATTATGGGTTGTGAAAGGTTCGTATTTTGGTTTTGGGAGTCCAAAACAAGTTGACATACATGCAAGGTCAAAAAACTTATTATTATTTTTTTTTATAATATGCATTTATTTTTACCTTACTTGCTCAATGACTCCCAAATCACTGGATAAAGGATAATTTTTTTCCAAACCCATGCTTTTTCTTGATGCTAATTCTGCTGTGATTGGTCGATTTCATTTCAAGGAATGTTTGTGAGCTTTTACCGCTCCAAAAGCTGTACCAGAGAGACAATGACTTTATACACATTGTACTTTCAGATTTAAAACTCTTCATTCACTTGCATGAAATGTTTTAAAATTTGTGAAGGGGCACTCTAAGAGCTTGCTACAGCAGAATAGTAGCCTAGCTGTGCATGCAATGTGAAATTTAGTCTTATTTGAATGATTTCGCCCACAAAATTTGAAAAAAAAAAAAAACGGTAAATACGGCCGCACTGCACTAGCCTATATCAACCGTCTAACATTTAGACTATGCTGTTTGTTTACACACCAATAATAACTCAGGATGTTGGATTCATGCGTCAGGTTGTAGTACATCCTAAAAATTTGCCTGTCAAATGTGGGCTCAAGTCATTCAAATGAGGGTCTGTGTACTAAAGCTGCACGCATCTTTCTCTTCTCTTCATGTTTGAGGACTTTAGTCTGACACGTCCTGATTGGATGATAGGCTATGATGAGGAAACAAAATATTGTTAAATAGCCTACTATAAACAACAAAGAACTATAAAAAAAATTGCTTTACATATTTTCAGCTTTTAAATAAAACACAATGCATTTCTCACAACAAGAATTTGAGTCAATACTCAAACGCAATTTTTAATGTTCACATTATGCATAGTTTTGACCTCTGACCTTTGAAAGCTACACACAGAGCAGGCAGGTTAGTCGCCACGCTGGTTAAGACTCACTGGAAAACAGAACACTTCGTAAACTACATTCTTACATTTCTGAAGAATGCAGGGTTTCAGTCCCAAGGGGAAAAAAGTCCATCCTTTAGTCTCTGCTTCCTACTGCAGATGTGGAGTCTGGAGAGCGATGCAATTTCGTTATTAAGGCAAGACACTACAGGTGAATAAAGTAAAAACATGTCCCCCTGTAGATTAATCACAGTACATTAAAATGACTGTTTGGAATTATATTTCTTTTCCAGAAATGTGTAAATGCGCAAAAAATAACAAATGTTAAATGTTATATAAATAAAAATGCATATATGTATATATATATATATATATATATATGCATGTATGTGTGTGTGTGTAAGTGTTATATGTTTTGTCTACAGTGTCTTGCCTTAAAAGGATATTTTTAAAAATAAATTCAGCTTCTCTCACCATGGAGGATAAATGATGACAGATGTTTTATTTCTGGGCAAACTATTCTACTATTAAGAGAACTTAATCTTCCTAGTAGAGAAGATCTCTAAAGAAGTTCTCCTCATAGGTTTATGTGAGGCTTATAGTTACTGGTGAAGCGTTTCGTTGTGCTCTGATGCCTCATTTGTTGTATGATGGGCATCAAAACCAACCCCACCACCAGCATCATCAGCCCCACAGACAGCAGAGCAGGGCCCATGATATTGGTGGCCATCGTGGAGAAACCAGCAAAATAAAGTCCGCTCAGCACCATCCCACAGATCAGCACGCTGCCCCCGGAGGTCATGAGGAGGATGGCCTGCCAGTAGTATTCACAATTGCCCATAGTGGGCTGCAGGGTCCAGAAGGTGTCTTTGTGAGCCAGGCTGAAGACCGTGTTCTCGGAGCGAGGCGTGAGCTCCTCTCGGGAATATGAGTGCAGAGAGTCACCGAGGGGCAGGTGCTCTGGGGCTGACGACATGTCTCAGGACGTCCCGCACCCCTGTGCCTCACACCGTCTCTGGTAAACAGCACTGTGACGCCTTGGTTCGGCCGAGCCTGAGGGTAATAATGAAACTTAGATCTCTGAAAGAGTTTAAGCATTCAGTTTTACATTCATGTAATAAACTAATTTCATGATGCGTTATTGTTAATGCTGCATTGCCTCTAAAAAAAAAAGCTAAAAAAAAAGAAAAAAGAAAGAAAAAAATACAACCGAAACCTAAAAAAAACTTGAAATAATATTAATAATAATAAAAACTTTTTTTTTTAATATGGGCTGGTTGCCAAAGTTGAAATAAATTAAATATTTTAATTAATAATAAAAAATAATCTGAAATCAAGTAATATTAGAGCACAAAATGTAATTATAATGCAAAAAATGCTTTACATTTAAGTTATGCATTTCTCATTTAATCTTATATTCACAAATTAAACATTTAATAATGCATTTATATTTATTTTGATTGATTAGATCATCGGAAAATGTAGTTTAAAGGTTAGACTTCAAAATAAAATAAAAAGCAGGGGTATCTAAAACTATAAGGTTATGTCATGAAATAAAATAAACGTTAACTGTAATAAAAATGAAACATCTTATTTTGCAGATAGTTAAACTCAATGTGCTAAAATAACAAACTAAATGATAATCTTTATAAAACAAAAACACACAAACCCTATAAAAAATGAGAAATCGCACAACAAAATTGCTAAATGTTTAAATGGAAATTAGAAATATAGAACTAAAACTATTAAAGAAAGCTACAATGATATAACCATACTAAAATAACACATTTTGGAGGGAAGATGATTTATTACATTTTATGAAAATATTGTTTAATCTAAATGTGAACTGACCATTTCCCCACAACACATTAAGGAATATGCAGATGATTATTCCTCAACAACAATTACAACATAAAAAATGTCTATGGTGCACACACACACACACACACACACACTGATGTTACAGTAAGATGCTATGCGGTGAGAGGTTTTATGTGCATTTCTAGGCATGCTGCTTAGGTACTCTGAGTGGTTGCTATACAGTTGCTAGGGTGTTCTGGGTGGTTTCTGTATTTTCTTGCTGTCTGTCATGAAGAGAGTGCTTCACCCTCGCTCTGTCTTCATCTAGTATCTAGATGTGGTCCAGTTTCTCCTTCATCTGTGCAGTTGTTTACCGGTTTTCTGGAGCAGCAGGTGGAAATAGTGTGTCTGATCAGTTACTAAAGTAACAACAAACTCTCCTCAACAACACTATCATTAATGTCAAGACCACAAATGTTACATTTAATATTTAATATGAGCTACACTTTTCTTGGAAAACATCACTAGTAAAGTCCAAACAGAAGATATTGAAACTAATGTAATAAACACGACAGTTACCACGAGTCATTATAGATTGCATGCACTGTTGTTGTTGGGAATCTCAGTAGTACTGTAGTAAGATAACTGTTGAGTTTATAGGGCGTACAGGACCACACCCTGATCAGATACTGTACAGAAACATCACAGACAGACCACTTGTGAATATTATACTGCACTGAACGTTAATTATGAGCCCACAGTTAGATCAGTAATTTCTGCATAATGCAAAGATTTCGAAAGATGTATGAAAAGCAGATCACTTCTGTACTTCAGTATATTGCATGTTCTTTATTATGAATATATAAAGTTAAAAAGCCACAGACTGGAAGGTCTTACCTGTCAGATGTGTGTTTGTGTGTGCATCTAATGGTGAGGATCCTCTGGAGTCTGATATCTGTCTGATCTGTCAGATGAGCATCAGTCCTGTCAACTCCTATGCTGTGAGATGATCCAAGACCTCAGAGGCGTGAGAGAGAGAGAGAGAGAGAGGGAGAGAGAGAAAGTGGTGTAAAGTGCATTAGATGGACACTAAGTGGAATTCTCCCCCTCCTCTCCTCTCATTTCCACACTCTCTTATCCTTTTCGTTCTCCTCCTCTCTCTGTCCATTCATTCTCTCTTTACCAGCAAAATAAAAAGAGAAAACAGGCAAATGATAAAAAGAGCTACAAATATATATAGATAGATAGATAGATAGATAGATAGATAGATAGATAGATAGACATAGATAGATAGATGATAGACAGTTAGACTGACAGATAGATAGATAGATAGATAGATAGATAGATAGAACAATAAAGAGATTGATAGAACGATAGATAGACAGACAGACAGACATATAGATAGACAGATGGATAGATAGATAGATAGATAGAACAATACAGAGATAGATAGATAGATAGTTAGAACAATAAAGAGATCGACAGAACAATAAAGAGAAAGATAGAACGATAGACAGACAGACAGATAGATAGATAGATAGATAGATAGATAGATAGATAGAACAATAAAGAGATAGATAGATAGATAGATAGATAGATAGATAGATAGATAGATAGATAGATAGATAGACAGATAGACATAGATAGATAGATAGATAGATAGATAGATAGATAGACATAGATAGATAGATGATAGACAGTTAGACTGACAGATAGATAGATAGATAGATAGATAGATAGATAGATAGATAGATAGATAGATAGATAGATAGAACAATAAAGAGATTGATAGAGTGATAGATAGATAGATAGTTAGATAGAACAATAAAGAGATAGATAGATAAATAGACAGACAGACAGACAGATAGAACAATAAAGAGATAGGTAGATAGATAGATAGATAGATAGATAGATAGATAGATAGAACAATAAAGAGATAGATAAAACAATAAAGAGATAGATAGATAGATAGATAGATAGATAAATAGATAGATAGATAAATAGACAGACAGACAGACAGACAGACAGATAGATAGATAGATAGATAGATAGATAGATAGATAGAACAATAAAGAGATAGATAAAACAATAAAGAGATAGATA
>JAUCMR010000071.1:1511473-1522404 GCA_032357425.1 Enteromius argenteus
AGTTTTCCAAAGCCATGAAAAGAATGAAAGGAAAGGTAGCAAGCAAATAAATATTACACCATACTGCTGCTGTCGTTTTTCTTTTAAAGCAAATTAAAAAAGGTAAACAAGAAATAAACTTTTGTTTTTAATCAAATGTATAGGCTACATGCGAGCGTTGCATCATGTTTACATTAATCTACACCCTCCTGCCTCCAGCAGTCACTCGGCTGTTTCGAACTTCTTTTTGCCCTCAAACGAAAAAGAACTTCCGAGAATACAGTTGTGAGTTCTGAAAATGTACTGGTGTGAGTTCGGTTACAGAATGCCATATTAAGGACTCAAATACAGGATTGACAACCGTATTCATCCGTAGCTATATTCTGGGTGAAAAATTAGGCCTAGTAGAATGTTCTAGTTTTTGTAACCTTATAGGGACATTCTAATCGGAACATTTTAAGGTTTTAGAAACATGTTTCTAGAATGTTCCCGTGGCATTTTTATAACCTCGTTTTGTTACCTGAAAATGATTTTCCAACTAATTAACATCTTCAGCCAGCTACAATGTGGCAAAACACAGCTTACGATCATTTCAAAGCAGGTGGGCGTTAAAATAATGGTGTAAAAATTAGCCCTACAGAGATTACCAACATATAGGTTTGGATTTTAGTTAGCCTTGTGAGTCAGCCCAGCTGATGATAAAAGTGTTATGAAACCCTGCAAGCTTATGAAACCTCCAGGTTCTTTCAGGACCGAATTTTACCATCATTTTTTACAAGCCAGCTTGTTTTTATGAGCTGTGTAAAATCAGCTGTGGTCACACTGATCACATCTGACATGGCCATCGTTTATGATGAGTAACGGGCTGATTTAAAGCTGCTGGCTGTCATTTATTTGGCTATTGGTATTTTGGCTTCTTGAAGAGTGATTGTTGTGTTCAGACCTGTTCATTTAGTTAATTAAAGAAAAATGAAAAAAAGAGTTTAACACTACAATCTTCAAACAAGCAGCTACCGATACAAATGCAGATAAATTCACAAAAAAATGAGAGAAAGGAGATCCCTTTCATGTTCCTCTTTACGGCAACACAAAAAAACCCTGGAGCCAGACAGATAACTCAATGAATCTGCTTCAAATCAAACAAATCACCCTGTATGCCAGAACTAGCAGTTCACACCAGGCTTTGAACAAAAACCACACAGACTGTAGAGAGCTCATTGGTCATGATGGAAAATTAGACCTGAAGTAGGAAAATCTGAAATAGACGAATTTAGTATGGTGTTTATAGTACTGGTAAGGTCTGTTTACACCAAAACCGATAAGGTTATTAAGGGTTAGTTCACCCCCAAGTGAAAATTACCATTAATTACTCACCCTCATGTCGTTCCAATCCTGTAAGACCTTTGTTCACAAATTGAGATATTTTGATGAGATCAGAGAGCTATCTGTCCCTCCATAGACAGCAACACAACTGAAATGATCCCAGATCCAGAAACATAGTAAAAACATCGATAAAACAGTCCATGTGACATCAGTGGCTCAACTTCAGTTTTGAGACGTTACGAGAATACTTTTTTTTTGCACAAAGAAAATAAAAATTACTCAACCATTCTTCTCCCCTGAGTAAAAGAAACTGACTATTTTACCTAATATTTGTGTTATTCACGATGTTGTTGAATCAGTTTGGATGTTGCCCTAAAAGGCCTATGTAGACGTCACAGTAGACAGCAAAGCAGTGGGAACTCACGTGACTTGTTTTTTTAGCAGTAATGCAGGCGGTGAAACACACGTCCAGCAGAAAACAAGCTCTGGTTGTCCAGGGACTAAATGTCATGGGTGATCACATTAACATATGCAAATACTCACCAAGAGACCAGCCCATCTGTCTCGCCGTTCACTGGTGTGGATTTATCATGTTCCCTTCCTTTGACAGAAGCTACTTATTTATTTAACACAGTGTGGGTAGGAGTGTGTATGTGTGTTAAAGATTGTTACCAAGCCCTTGCTGGTCCCAGAAGATCCTACTCTTTTTTAAAGATTTGTTTTACTAAACGGTTCCCTTTCACTCTTTCAAACGCACATTAACATTTATGACAGGCATTCTGTTAAACTGCCTAACAAGCAGTACATCTTCCTCTTGAGGCTCGATCAATTTCAGTATTGACTCATACCTTCTTTACTTTGAAAAGTCTTAACTTTGAAAACCAAAAAACATAAAACAAACCAAAAAACACATGACAGTAAAACCTAATAATAAACCACAGAAGACAAAGACGAACACTAACAATGCCATACAGTACATTAAACGAACAAAAATAAAATGTGCTAAATCTAAATAAAAATCTAGACATATATTTTCGAAAGTGCAATACAATCAAACTTTGAATGCCCTTTTGTTGTTGTTTACCTCAAATTTCAGATATTTAAAAAGAGATTCATACAGTAAAAACAACCAAACAAAAAATGCTAAAATATATTTGAAAAAGTTTATTTATATTAGTGCAGTCAAATTATTATTCACGATTAATCGCATCTAACAGTATTTGTTTACATAATGTGTGTGTACTGTGTATATTTATTTTACATATATACATAAATACTTTGTTATATTGCAGCCATTTGCTAAAATCATTTAAGTTCATTTTGTTCCTCATTAATGTACACACAGCACCCCATATTGACAGAAAAACACAGAATTGTAGACATTTTTGCAGATTTATTAAAAAAGAACAACTGAAATATCACATGGTCCTAAGTATTCAGACCCTTTGCTGTGACACTCATGTATTTAACTCAGGTGCTGTCCATTTCTTCTGATCATCCTTGAGATGGTTCTACATCTTCATTTGAGACCAGCTGTGTGGCTGACAGAACTGGAGAGGATCTGCAAGGAGGAATGGCAGAGGATCCCCAAATCCAGGTGTGAAATTTTTTTTGCATCTTTCCCAAAAAGACTCATGGCTGTATTCGATCAAAAGGGTGCGTCGACTAAATACTGAGCAAAGGGTCTGAATACTTAGGACCATGTGATATTTCAGTTTTTCTCTTTTTTATAAATCTGCATAACTGGTCAACAATTCTGTGTTTTTATGTCAATATGGGGTGCTGTGTGAACATTAATGAGGGAAAAAAAAAGAACTGATGGCTGAAATACAATAGAGAGGGAAAAACTAAAGGGGGTCTGAATACTTTCCATACCCACTGTAAATAGACACACATGCATGTAAATATCTAAGAAAATTTTTTTATATTAAATATATTTATATAAAAATTAAATTATATGAATTTAAATATATACATGTAAATGTTTTCTAAATATATATTGTGTGTGCATTTATATAGGCTATGCATAATTAGTATACACACACACATGTAAAAAGAATATGTTATTAATTATTTGACAGTACTACTTTATATATAATCTATTCAAGTATAGAATTTTTTTTTTTTTAAGAATTAGCGCTTTCAGACGCAAAATTTATAGTTTTATAGTTTATAAACTTTCGAGTTTATTTGCACTGTTTAGTAAATCTGTCCCCAAATTGCTTGCATAGTAAATCTAGTAAAATGTAATTCATTTTGTAGTTTTATGTGAAATTACTCTTCTTTTTACAGTACGCAGACATTGACATAAATTTAATTCTGACAGCCACTAGAAACCTGAGCAATATCACACAAATCAAAAAGCAACAGAAGATGTGTTCTGTTTAGTTGCTTTGTGCAATATAAAAGAAAACTATTTATTTTTTGCAGATTAATTCGAATTGAAATGATGTTTTAGGTGTTTGCTCTGACAGATTGTCATGTTTCAGAAACAACAAACATCAAAAACGTACGAGGGTGGATGACGCACCTTGCAAGATGTTTATTTGGTAATTATTGTGTGCCGTGAGAATGTCGTGAGCAAACAGCTCATCATCTCTGATCAAACAGCAAACTTTTGAGTCTGTTTGGGTAATTAGTTAACACTCCTATCTGAAAACCTGCACTAGAGAAACACAGTGAGTCAGACTCTATTAGACTTCACAGAGAGCAGCTGTGAGGAGCCTTCAGACAGCAAACACAATCAGCTCCAAATCAATTCGCTCGGGAAAAGCATTTCAAAACTAATGTTTTTTTTCTTCTGAATAATATTTTCAGTGTAAGCTAATTTTTAAGAGATGAGAATGATGAATAAAACTTCATAATATCTACATTGTGAATCAAAGCACCCTCTTTCTGTAAGAAGAGTGACATGTTGTAAAACTCCTAAATAGGAGACATATCCTTTTTTTTTTCTAAGGGTCAAATTATATAACCAATAATAGTAATAATAATAATTGATTAATTCATTGTGCCTTGAAGACTTTCATGTAAACACATTTTAGTGCTGTTTTCTGAAATCTGTGTAAATTCAGGTTGGTTATTTGATTAACTGAATGTTCTGTAATGCAATGCATCTCCATGTATTTTGCGCTTGTGAGATTAAAGAGTCCAAGAGTGATTTTAACGGTAAAAAATACTAATATAGGAAAATACTATGGTAAAAACCTGTTAAATAGTTAATGGTAAATTCCTGTAAAATTTACAGGGAAAACCCATAAACTGACATTCCCAGAATTCCCTGCATTGCATTTCAAATTTAGTTTGAAATTGTTATTTTTCTTTGAAATAACTGTTTCTTCTTAGTTTTTTCTTATCAGTAATGTTTCTTAAGGTTGTATATTACATGTAATATCCGTAATATTGCTTTCTCCAGTGAAAGAGTCTTCTCGTCTGAATCAGGAGAGAAATGAGTACAGATCAAGCACTTTTTACAGACTTTGTATTTAGAGACAATAGTAAATGAACTCATTGGAGGAAGCTGTTTGGACTCATTCTGACTGCACCCATTGGCATCCATTAATATTATGTTATGCTACATTCCTCCAATTCTTATGAAGAAACACACTCACCTTATGGCCTGAGGGTGAGTACATTCTGGCACATTGGCATTTTATGGGTGAACTATTCCTTGAAATTGTCTGTTCAAATGATTTATGACTGACTTATAGTGTAATGGTAAACATTAAACGGATACACCACAAACTATCCAAAGATCCTAAATCGACAGACTTCATCTTTAAATACCTGAAAACACACTGTTCATCTTGTGAAGCTTTTGAATCCTCCGGATGAGTTTCCTCACTGCATCTGGCCTCCAGATCCTGAACTTATTGTCCAGAATCTCAAACTGAATCTGAACTCATTGACTCCTGTAATACATGTCGTTCCTCTAAGAGCACAAAGGCCTCTGTCAGCGCTTACCGCGGTAAAGTCAGCCAAAGCAATAAAGAAGAGTTATGGGGCCAAAGATCCCCAACAAGACTCGGTTTCTGTGTGGGAGAGAGATGGAGAGAGCATTACAGAGAGATTCACAGCGCTGTTGACTTTTAGAGCATCGCTGCAACAAGAAAACAAACAACTTCACACTGCTTTACATTGATTTTTACCATGGATAAGGGTTTTCTTAGGCCTGACACAAGTGGAGTTTTTCCTAACTGTGGTAAAGTCACTTTCTTATTGGTTTCTTAAAGTGGTGGCAATATAAGGATAAGGAAACTGCTAATGTGCAAGACTGTAAAAAAGCAATTACATCTAATTAAACATCCAGGGCTTTTAAAATCACACATAACAACAAATGTAAATGATTATGAATCAGCATAAAAACACATTAGACCAACTATATTCCCTCAAATATCATCTCATGTAGCCTAACAGAGTCTAAATAAACAATTTAATTTTGATTTAATGCTGCTTATTGGAGAAAAGTTTGTAAACTCCCATCACTGCAGCATGAATAAATTATGTGGTTACGTTTATAAGATTATTGACTTTATGATGTTTATAATTTTTTACACTAATATCTTTGTTTTGCAAGCTGTTTTCTACAGAGGCATGGAGTTTACATTACGTATTAAACAATATGTAAGAAATAAATGATGATGACAAATTATGCTTGCAAACGCATACATTTATTTAGCAGATGCTTTTATCCAAAAGACTGAATTGAGTTTTCTGTTGATGATATTTTGCAGCAAAAGTTGCTAAATGATCATTTGCTAGAAATCTATTGCTTTGACAATTTGTTGACTGAAGAAAATAATTACACTTAGTGAATTAACAAATTGGATAAACGAAATATACTGTAGCTGATGAGAACAGAGAGAACAAACTGCATCCTTTTGCCTTCATTTTATTTGTTTCTTTACTTATTTTAATACTTAACAAAATGATTGTTATTGCAAAAAGGTGAAGTAGGGTGAAGTATTTGTTTTTTTTGTTTTTTGGTGAATGCATGAAATATGCACTTATACTAAAAACTTTTCTTTTAGGGAAACATATAAACAGTAAATAATCATCCAAAGCACTTTCTCTGTCTGTTTCTTCAGCATAATTAATGTGAACGCTTCACTTCTCGATTCACTGTTGACAGTCCAGCAGAGCTGCATGTCGATCCTGCATGGCTTTAAAAAAAATAAATTCAATAACAACAACAAAAACATTTTATAGGCAGTGCAAATGTCACAGTAGAAAAATGTGAGGCTAAGCCCCGTCGCTCTGAGACCAAAAGATTGTGTTTCTGCCATCACTCTAAGAGCTCTGAAGTTTTACTCCCACGACTTGACCTATAATTTCTCATTCTTGAAATGTAATTGTCTTAGGAACGTTTTTGTAAGCCACTTTGATATAAATGCATCTCTGAAGAAATATAAAATACATTAGAAAAAAAAACTCTTTTTGTTTCTTCATAAAAATTGTAATGCATTATTAAACATTAAAAACATTATTATACGGATCATTACTGTCTTTGTTTTCCCTCACATATGACTTATTTGTGTGGCAGGAATTTTCTAATAATTGGTTATTCTGGAGTTTTTCTGTATTTCTTGCATTTTTGTTTTTCAGAAGATACATGTTTTTATAGTGATATATATATATATATATATATATATATATATTTTTTTTTTTTTTGTTTGTTTTTTTTTTTTGTGGCATTTACTAAATAACAGTTTTTCTATAGTAAAAATTAATGGGATTTTTTTTTTTTGTCTGTTTGTTTTGCAATGGCAAAGTTTAATTTTTTCCCCTTTGTTACAATTTTATTCTAATTGTTTTTGGCATTTATTGTACCAAAATCAACAGTTATTTTGTTAGTAACAATCAACATGGGAATTTATTCATTATAATATCTTACAGTGTTTTTTGGGATTGTTTTTTCACCCATATTCATTTATTTTCTTATTGTTTGTGGAATTTAACAAATCAGTATGACCCTGAAGCACAAAACCAGTCATAGCATGGGTATATTTGTAGCAATAGCCAACAAGACATTGATTTACATTGAATCGCCCTCATGTTTTGATTAGTAATATGCATTGCTAAGAACTTCATTAGTACAACTTGGTGATTTTCTTAATATTTGGATTTTCAAATACAGATTCCAGATTTTCAAATATTTGTATCTTAGCCTATATTGTCCTAACAAACAATACATCAATGGAAAGCTTATTTATTCAGCTTTCTGATAATGACAGGTTTGTGTTTGCCAGGGTCACATATAGTTTTTCTATGGTATATTGTTCCCAAATAATCTTAGGTCAGCAGCAAACTAAAACAAGCATGTGTTTGTTCCCACAGTTCTAGTTATATTCCTCATTAGGATGCTCAGTTTAACTGGCTCAAGTGCTTTAATTACATGCACAGGTTAAGAAAAGAGCAGTGTTTCAATACTCTGTCCTGGAGTCTGACCTGAGACCGGTGCATAAAGACTTTTCCAGCAGCGAAGGGTAAAGGTGAATCCCTCAGACTCTCACAGGATTGTCGACTGCATTTTCTCCTTCTGAGGTGAAGAATCGATTCCTCCGTAAGCCCCTCAAAAGTTCCCAGCTTCACGTTTCGTTTCTCATCTCTATTTCTACACCCACAGAACCTGTGATGCCCTGGGAACTGCAAAGACGTGGTCACCCCAGACCACCTCAACCACAGACAATCATTTAGGTAGCAAAGCACTTTAATCTAGAGAAAAATTGCAAACACAGCCATATTAATGGTCTGGAAAGTTCTCAAAAGAAAAGAAATAAATAAATCTGAGAAGTTCGTGACCCATTGAAAATGAACTGAAAATGTCAATTCACCTGAATGTAGCTTCAATGGCACTAAAGAAAGAAGCTCTTTTTATAGATCCAATAAAAAGTAAGTTGATCTTTAAAATGTACAAAAAGCACCTTAAAAGCATCGTAAAAGTGATTCATTCAGTATAAGTCTTCTGAATTAGTACTCTAGCTTTCTATGACGTTTGTATCAAAAGGTTTCTGCAAAAAGCACAAACACACCTAAAAGCACCATAACATTAAGTAATCCATGTGATTTGTGAACTATGCCTATATATCTTCCGAAACTGGAAACTATGGCAATTGTAACATTTTGGTCCCACTTTATATTAAGTGTCCCTACAACAGACAACAGAGTTGGGGATCCAAATGCAGGCTTTAAAACAGACGCAGTCATAACAGGCAGGGTCAAACACCAGCAAAACAGTACAATCCTGGCAAGGCAGAAGAGTAACTCCAATAAACAAGCGAGGGTCAGGGCAGGCAGCAAACAATCAAGAAACTAGGAACAGTTCAGGGTCAAAACACAAAGAAACTAGGTAATGTTTATATAATAATCAGCTCCAAAGAGCGGGTAAGATCATCTTTCACTAACCACACCTATATTAGCATGGGTTGTCACAGTTAAATACCGTATTTAAAATCAGCAACAAAATCAGCTACCTCGCAGATGTTGTTTTTCTGCTCAAATAATGTTAAAAGGCTTGCATTTTGGTTTAAACCAGCCACTGCGCATGCACTGTCCTTAGTGTGCGTCTCAAAACGCAGTGTTTCTATGGCAAACAGAGCTTCGTGGCAGCTGCGATGATGCTGTGATTGACTCTTTTACTTTAGAAGGCGGGACTTTTCCCACCCTGTAGCGTGTTACACTTTCTCCCTTTTGTTTGTTTACTTTCAAGTTAATATGAACGCGCCGTCTTTAGTTTTAGTTTAAAATCTTGCTGAGCAGTTAGTTAAACTCTTGACATGTTTACAGCAGCTGCCTGAATAATAACACACACAGCGGCATTTGAATGCAGTGTCCCTAGGAATTTATTCGTATTCATAAATTAAAGGTATTATTCTCTTATTTACGATATCAGCAAGCGAAGAAGTCATTACATGCAAATTCCAGACAGCTGCTCTGATTCATTTTCGCAGGTCGCATTTAGATTCGTTGTTGTAGGTTTGTGTGTAACACGTACAGCGCTTAGAGGATTTGTGCAGAGCTAGCAGTCTGAGCCGGGTTAAAATAATTACCCTCAGCCCTGTCAGTGTCAAATTGCTAGAAGCCGCAACATTTCAGATATCACGCTTTATTATAAAGTAACATTTACACAGAGCGACACGCTGCATTATTCATTAAGTTATTTTTTTTCCCCCCTGACTCATCTCCTGGATCTCAGGACTGAAGCTGCTCTGAACCCTGATCGAGATTCACTGGAGAAACTCCCTGAAAACAAACATCTGTTCTTCTACGCGCTTATGTTTAACAAAATGTAATCACACAGTTTTTTTTGTTTCCACAAAAATATGATCGCCATTGATAATAAGTATGATTTCTGATCATGTGGCACTAAAGACTGGAGTAATGCTGCTTAAAATGAAGCTTTACCAATCCTTCAGGTCCCAAAATTCTTTGGTTTTCCAGCAACGTTTGCATATTTGAGCTTGAACCTCTTTTCACACTGATGACAAATGAGGGACTCATATGCAACTGTTTCAGAAGGTTCAAATGCTCAGTGATGATTCAGAGAGAAACACGATGCATTAAGAGCTGGCAGTGAAACCCTTTTTAATTTAAAGTTCAGGGTAAGCTGAACTTATTTTGTCGTCTGGGAAACATGCAAGTATCCTCCGTTGATTCTGAAAGGCATTATTAAATGAAAAATGTGATAAAAATGGACAAATCATTCTGTTTAAAAGTTTTTGAACATAACATTATTTTCATTTGTGGACTGTGTGTGAACATATTTTATGTTAAATATCTTAGTCAGGACTAATTAAACAGTAAAATGCATTTTGTATGATCCTCTTGTTTTGGTAAATTAATTAAAATTTAGCAGATTCTGCATGTAAGCAGTGTATGTAAAATTTTGACCACTATATATATATATATATATACAGTAGTCAACATTTGAAGTAGATCAGAAAAGTTCATCAAAGTTGTCCTAAGACAAGAACCTCATACTTTTTTCCCATCTAAATGCAAATGGTTTGACTCGATAACAGCAGTCATCATATCTGTGGCCCATTTACAGTGCTGTCGTGAAGAATTAGAGCTCGCAGGCATTGTTCTCATGTCCGGAAAGATGTATCACCCCACCATCACTGAGTGTAAAGGGACGGAGGCGTTTGTGTTGTGATGGAACGAGACCAGCCATCCTGCTGCTTTCACATTCATCTTAGACTTGGGCTCTTAAAGGGGTCACACCATAAAATATATATAAATATATATATATATATATATATATATAATAAGAGTTCAGTAAGTTTTAGTATTACTGATTATTTTATGACTGCACAAAAAGTTTATGCATTTATATCCACTTGCAAGAAAACTATCACCACTGTTGTTGTTTGGTGTTCTAGAAAATAAATGTACAGTAATATATAGAGCCTTACTGAATAATAATTGTCAATTTTTATATGACATTATAAAACATATATGGCATATATGGTTTTTGTATAGTATCAATAAATGTAGTATTTTGGACCTAATAACATGTTTATTTAACATTTTGATTGTTTTTCTTTATTTTTTTGGTGGTCGCAAAAAAAAAAAAAATAAAAAAAAAAAATATATATATATATATATATATATATATATATATATATATA
>JAUCMR010000071.1:1551232-1563584 GCA_032357425.1 Enteromius argenteus
ATATAAAATAAATGATGCACCTGAAAAACTTACAATATGTACATTTGGAAAAGAAGAAAAGTAACTAAAGAAAATTAGTAATAAACATTATGCAATTAATACCAAAGAAGTAAATAAGCGAACAGAAATAAATAATACAAACTATAATAATAACAAAAATATTAATCAATCAATCAATAAGCACAAGGGTGGTCTGCAGAGCTACTAGTAGCAAAGCTGAATTCATAGGAGTCATATCCGACCTTGAACTGAATGAAGCATTAAGTTTGTGAGTGTGTGGCGTAATTTATCTGCTGTAATAAATGACAAATCGATTGCTTGGGACATGCTTTTAAAAGCTCTTCCCAACAGCTTGCCAAAGAGCCCGACGTAAAAGCTTTTTAAAAGCCCCTCACATTCGCGCATGACCTTCCCGTTACGTGTCTCTCCAAAAACGGCTCTTTTTAAATAAGGCAGGTTATCTGTGTCCCGCGTTCAGCATCTGGTATGAGCCGATTGATTCGTGAGGCCTAATCGAGTGTCTCCACGCCGCCTCATCCACACAAAGGAATGGAGCCAATTAACTCTGGCTTCAGGAACGTGGCGAAGCCCGGGCGTGACTGGCAGAAGCGTCCGGCGAGCGTCTCACTGCATTTCTTGTGGTTTGATTTATGCGCCACTCTCAGGCTCCCTGGAGCGGACAAACCAGCGGTGATGGAGTGGAGCGGCCAGACGAGGAGCTATACCACACTATTGATTACCTGCCTGTATTAGCGCAGCGGCCCACAGAGATGAGAGACTCTTAGCGCTTCTCCAACAAACACAAGCACTCCAGCACAGGTAATATCAGCCATTAATTAAAGGCTGCTGGCAGCGGACCAAGACTTTTGTCTGAGAAAGTGCCACTGAAGCACCTTTATTAGCATATTGAGGGAAATAATTGGCATCTGGCGCTGTGGAGTGGTTCACTACAGCGAGGGTCACCAAGGCCCGACGTGTTTAAGGAGCACAGTGACGGATTTATTTATAACAATAATACCTCATTTATAATAATGCATTGGAACATGTGATGTAGGGTTTCATTTCAAACCATTTAGAGCTTAGAAACTGACAGTAAATTTGAAAAATTAGAAATATCAAGTACAATTCAATTTTTTAAAATTGAAAAAAAATATAAATATACTGTAAAATATACTTCAGTAATCTTTATCGTACATACAAATTGAAATGAAAATTTCACAGTGTATAATGATAGTGTATAATTTTTTTATTTTTACTAAAAAAAATAAAAAATAAAAAAAAAAATAAACAATTTAAATTGAAATTAAATATAAATATATATATATATATATATATATATATATATATTTTAATTTTGTTCACAATTCAGAAAAAAAATGTAACAAAAACTTCTCAAATAAAACATTTTACAGGGTCCTACCAAAAAATTCAAGAAATTATTTGTTAATGTAAATTAAACATGCTTTATGATAATCAATATTTAATTAAACCTTAAAAAATGTGTATGGAAAAATTAAAACTGTAAACAAAGAATTTAGGAAAAATACTGATTTGATAGAGATTTAAATAAGGAACCTTTAAAAAAAAATGTTTTCAGAAAACGTTATATTGTTTACTAAAGTTTAAATTAACCTCTCAAATTTAATTCAGGAACAATTAAAAAAAGGGAAAAAGTGAATCCAGAAAAATTCTACTGTAAAAAGAGGAAAAAATTAAAGGATTAAAAAAAAATTATAAAAATGATAAAACCCTGATTTCATGGGGTCCTATTTCCAGCGTCTGCAGTGCTGCAGCTGGGTGTTTGTCTAAATAAAAACAAACCGTGAAGCTCCTTAAGCTAACAATGACAGCTGCTGGGTGGTCTGTGGTGAAACAGATGTGTGAAACACGTTCGTTTGCGTACAGACAAGCAGCGTTTCTTCGCCTAAAACCGTAATCAGTCGCTAAACGCTCAATTAGCCGCCAGCGGCAGCTCACATAACAAACATGAGCGTCTGATTCAACATGACTACAGTCTTACTTTCTCCAGACAGAGCCCTGGACTCTCTCATGATGCCATGTGATTCTCACACACCAGTAATTACACATAATCACCAATAATGGTAAAACCAGTCATTTTAGTTCCGTCTGCCGATTGGTCAAGCAGGCGTTCCAGCTGTGAAAACACAAGATTTCAAACAGCTGTGATGTGAAACACTTGTTGATCAGCTGCTGTTTGTAACACCACAATAAACTAATGCAATGTTCAATTTGAATAAAAAGCAGCTGTACTGTAGTTTTAAAGTCAGTTTCAATAACAAATCCAACAGAAAACATTTTCTAAGAGTGTTTACCAAGCAATACCAAAGAAGTTTTGAAAACGTTATTCAATGTTCTCTGAATGTTCAAATATTTATATTCATTCATTTTAAGTTTTTAAAGCATTAAGATCCATTCCATCATTTTGAAAACATCATGGAAACGTTACTTGAATGTTCTCTGAACGTTCTGAAACACATACTAATGTTTAAAAAACATTCCATGAATGAAGTATAAATAATGCTTTTCTGCTAATGTTTTGAGAACGTTGTGTAAAACCAGAGAACTCAGAATGAACGTTCTATGAATGTTACCGGAACGTTCTTAGAAGGTTCCCTGTTAGCCGGAACTTACCTGATTAAGATTAAAAGGTCTTTTATTTCTTTGCCTGACGTCTAATTATCAGCCAAGACTTTTGCAGCATGTTTTTACAACAAGGATTACTTTTACTTTGAAAGATCAAGTAGAATTTGGTTTCTCATGAGAGGAGTGTGGAAGAGACTGAAGCGAGCATCCGTGAGGCATTCATTCAGAAAGCGAGTCCGTCTCCATTTACCGAAGGGCCACTCCAGAGCCGCTGATACAGAGACATGACAGAGTCAAAGAGCCAGAAAATGAGAAAATGGAGGAGGGCGGTGATGCATGATACAGATACACACAGCCGACTGCAGTAGGCTGTATGCAGAGAGGAGATACACACTGCTCATGTTGGAAAAGAAAGAAATAAAATCTTTGTTAAAGTGACGTCCACAAAACTCAACAAAACCATTCAGTCTGTCTGTCAAACACCTCACTAGTAATGCCTGTAAATCCATTAGCAATGATCAATCAGACCACCTCAGAAACTGCCTATCAACAGGTTCAGAATAGAACCCCTAAACAATGCCTTAGCAACCACCCACAACAACTAGAAGTCACCTCATCAGAAGATTCTAACAACTGCCTGGCAACAGCTTCATAACAGAACTCCTCAGCATTCTAAACAGAACAACTATCAGAACACTTTTTTTCTCCAGCTCTTGAATGAAAACAGCATTGAGAGCCAATCAGAATCCACCCAACTTTAAATAGTCTGAGCATTTAAAGTGGCAGATGACAAAACTACAGCGTGCAGTAATCAGAAATAAAAAGTTCTTGTGCATTGATGTGGATAATATTTTAAATATAAGTATCAGAATCATTTACATAAATAATAATAAAAAAAGAATTAAACATTTTAATAAAACATTTTAAAACTATAACTAATATAAATATATTTATAACAACTTTTTATTTTAGTAATAATTTTCCTTAGTAGTATGTTTAATTGTCAGATATGTTTCAGAAAAATACTGAAACATATAATATAACAAAAAATGTTTATATATTTTTTTCTATTAAAGTTTTTTTATAAAAATACATTTTAAATTAGCTATCTATTAATAACCATTTATGTTTTTAACATTTGTCTTTATTAATATATTTATTTTAAAATAAAACTAATTTGTTTTTTTTGCAGTAAAAAAATCTGTATATTTACAACAGATCTTTCGAATGTTTTAAATTACCAAATTTAAAAGAATTAATGAAAGAAAGACTTATTCTCAGAAAATTACATTTATATTTTTCATTAATTCTTTTATTTAAAAAAAACAAAAAACAATAATAATAACAATATATTTACAAGAAACGATTTGTTTTTCGTAAACAAGTTCTTTAGTAACATATTTATTTGTTGAAGTTTGAGAAAAAAAAAAATTCAATTCTAATATGTAGTTATAATGTACACACTTTGCTGTAAAATCCTTTTCATCCCTCTCTTAGTGATGCTCCTCTTTCGCTTTGCAGATCATCATACAGACTCTTTTACTGCAGCCAGGAAAATCCCATCTGTACAACACAAGTGTAAAGACCAGATCTGGCCCATCTGACACCTGAGATGAATGGATAAACGCACAGCTCTGTGTGTGATTTCATCTGTGTTACTGCTCTTCATCTGACCGTGTCCCCAGGAGTCAAACGCCTTCACCGGACACAGCATGAAGCACCGGCTGCACACGACACGCAGTAATGCACCGAGCCGCAGATATCAGGACGCACACGGCAGGAGAAGTCAGATCTCAGAAGAGCGGCGCTCAGAAACGCTCGTCTGATAAAGCCTGGTATTTCAGTCTGGCCTCAGGAGGGACAGCCGATGCTGCATGCTAATATACTTTATCTGCGCTTTTCAGAAACAAACACCTTAAGGCAAAAAAAAAAACTGAGATCTGAACCATGCTCTCCATATAACTGTCAAAAATATCTAATTCATATAAAAATATCTATTCATTTAATCTAATTTAATTTAATTTAATAAATTTATTTTATTTTATTTTATTTTGAATAAATTGGGATAAAAACAATAAGCTTAGAGTCCAATATTAGAATTAAATGCTTTTTTACAAGCACTTTAAAACTAAATTAAAAAAGTGACAATTAGACAAATGTATATTACAATATATATTAAACACTTCACAGTATACATTTAAAAAGTATTTATCAAAGAATTCCAAAAAAGTATCGGTTTCCACAAAATATTAAGCACCAAAAATTGTTTTCGACATTGATAATAAATAAATAATTGATCATCAACAATAAATTATAACTGAGCAGTAAATCAGCATATCATAATAATTTCTGAAGGATCATGTGACACTGAAGATTGGAGTAATAATGCTGAAAATTCAGCTTTGATCACAGAAATAAATTACATTTTGCAATATATACACAGAAAACTGTTCATTTAAATGATCAATTTTTTTCACAATATTAGTTTTTATTGTATTTTTGATCAAGCAAAGAGACTTCTTTCAAAAATATTAAAAGGCTGTACTTATTCTGAACTGTTGAACTATAATGCACAGCATACTATACTGTCTCTTGAATAAGGAAAATAGACAAATATATGATTAAACCATAATACAACCAATAACTCCTTGTAGTCTCCTGAGCTATAAAAGAGCAATGAAAGTTGATCTACGGCACACGCGTCTCTATACGGGTCACAATAATCTGCGAAGCAGCTCCTTTGATCTAGATCCTGAATCCCTGATACTGGGGCGACTTCCCGTGCTTCTGAAGGGTAAATATACCTGTGTAATTGCACAGGTTAGCTCGCGCAGGTGGCGTCGGATGCCGAGCGCTCCAGTTAAACACAACCGACTAATGATTCGCTTTCAGACGAGAGCAGAATAAACTCACACACCTGCCGCAAAAGTACACTAACGACGCTTCTCACTTGAAGTCACGGCTCTTCAATTCACGAGAAGCGTTTGGCGTTTATGTTCGCTGAGCGAAACCACACAGGCGGAAAACACTGCGTCCAATCAAATTCCTCTGGCGAAAGCCTGTCATTAGCAAACGGGCGATACGGTGTGATTATAATCACGTTGGCACACGTCCTAATGAAGGCAGAAGTGCGATGACACGACCTTCTGGACGGCTTTTCTCCTTCGCTTAAATGCTTCGGGCTGTTCGACTGCAGCCTGGCTAATATCAGAAACACAGGCGACATGATAATAACCTCATTACACGAGACCTTGAGCTTTTGCGGGGAGAAGACGGGATGTAAATCAAGCGTTTATCACCTGTAATCTTTTTTAAAAGATGAAGAGTGTGAGATGCTGCACGAGCCACAGCTGCTCTATAGATGGTGTAATATGCTCTTACACTTCTATATACTGAGATGTGATGGATATTGAAGTGCATATATCGCTGCTCGGGGCTTCTTAGACTGCTGGAATAGAGAAAGAAATGCACATCGACTCCCGTTGTGGTCTAATAAACTGCGCGGCTGTAAAATCAGCTTTGATTGTGCAGCGAAAGCATGTGATATTATATGTTTCATCACTGACGGGAGTGTGAGTGTCTTTTTCAAGGACACTACATTTGATATGCAAACACGGCTCTCAGCGGGTACTTAAAAAGATAGTTAAAACATGATAACCGTATTTGAAGGACAGCCATAATTAGAGATCAGAACAGCATAGCGATACCTTAGCAACTGCATAGCAACACCTTGGCAACCTGACAACATTATTTAAGGCACATTTTTGTAGGTGTGTCAAAATGACTCGTTGCATCATGATGCGGACGTAGATGTTTCTGCATTGATGCAGTATGGACCATAATCGATTATAGCCTATGGCGTTATTCCAACCCAGTCTCACGGCAATTCGTACATATTTTACGAGGTGGTTAATTCGTACAAATTCGCATGAATTTTTTTGCTTAATCGTATGTATTTTATGAGTTGCCAATTTGTATGAATTTGTACGAATGACCTACAGCTAATCCAGCCCCTAAACCTACCCATCACTGGGGTTTAGACAAATCGTATAAAATTGTATGATTGAGGTCGTACGCATTTGTATAAATTAGCACAAATTTATGAATTATGAGTTATTTGCATATCAACACACGACTATTAAAATGCACTCCATTTTAAAAACGGAGCTTAGCTTTTTCCCGCATATGGCACAAATGTGCGCTATAGACAAATGCGGTAGGCTTCTTTGCACAGAATATGCGTCATGCAACGAGTGCACATTGCGTGATTCCACTCGCTGAAAGTTTAGTCTTTTACTTTGGATAGGCTTTCATTTGTGCCGTTTGGAATGCAGTATGCATTAGATGCTTGAAACTCACGTACTGACAGACTTTCACGTACTGACAGAACAGGACAAAACATCTGATATGTGGAAATAAATCTGTGCATTACTGTGAAAGCAGCCTATTAAAGCTGCCCCTGTCTATGATCTAATCAAATGGCAATGATGCAGAGGAAATGTTCAATACTTAATGCACTCCCAGATACTGAAAGTGCTTTTTGTTGCATTTTGTTGCAATTAAAATCACTTGTACTTTTCTTTTCCCCACTTTATTACTATATATAATTATTAATTAATATATAAATGAATGAACAATTATTTTAAAAAGTTGCCTGCTCATATAATTGTGATATGGATATTGTGCATTGTGATACAGAATTGAAACGTTGACATGATAATCGTAATCCAACTGAATTGTGAAACCAGTGACATTTTGGTAACACATGTTATCATTTGTTTCCTCTAATTTGCAGTAATAATTTAAAATCTGAGACCAAAATATTTTAGGGACAGCTTAGCAACTGCTTAGCAACACCTAGACAACCTGACAACACCTTAAAAACATTATTAAAATATTTTAGCGACTTATTTTTGCGATATATTTTCATGAATACAAAAAATACGAAAACAATGAAACAATATTTGTAGGACAGTCCTGAGCCATAGCTAGATAACAGTATATCATAGCCACACCTAGGCAACCTGACAACACCCTAGAAACACCATTAAAGTATTTAAATTACTTATTTTAGCAATACAGTTTATAGCTAATATTTGAGGGACTGACCTAAGTCATAACTACAGACCAGAGTATCACCTATCAGCAACAGCATAGCAACACCTTGGAGAGCTGAGCCATGCTTAGAAACTAGAATATCACCTTAGCAACAGCTTAACAACAGCATAGCAACAAATGTTTGACCTGACAATATCCTAGAAACAGCATAAAAGTATTTTAAATTACTTATAGCAACAACATAGCAACACCTGAGTGATCTGACAACACCCTAGAAACATCATTAAAGTATTATAAATGACTTATTTTGGCAAACCAGTTTATAAAATTTGAAGGGCAGACCTGAGCCATAACTACAGACCAGAATATCACCTCAGAAATGCCTTAGTAATTGTATAGCAACACCTTGACAACCTGACAACATCCTGGTAACATTGTTAAAATATTTTAAGTAATATATTTGAGTAATCAATGATATAATATATGAAGGACAGATAACTACAGACCAGCATATCATAGCGACCTGCCAACATACTAGCATCATCAATGGGCAAAAACTATATTGTTGTCACATGATCATGCATAGTTTCCGTGCACGCAAGCTCAACTCCTCACCCATCTCTAATTACAGTCAAGGAATGCAGTAAACTTTCCCTCCCACTCCTGACCGTCACTTCACATTTACCGCCCCGCTGAGAGGGGCGCGCAGGACCCCCGCGGCCCCCAGGGGCCTGAGTCGGCACAGTTCGCTCCGCTAAATTGGATCTTAAATGCAGATAATTGTTGCTCGGGTGAGAATGCGGCCATTTCCAAAGCTGCATCGTCCACACAAACAGCAGACAGTGATTCATGATCATCTTCCAGGGCTTCGCAATTAACCCAGGCTGGTCCTGGTGGAGACACAGCACCATAAACCACTGCGTACTTTACTTTATGTGCTCTACTTTTACTGTTAGTACGCCGTTGTCATTAGAAAGGCAAGCAATAAACACAGCGGATCACAAATAAGGAAATTGAGCCTCTCGTCATATTAATGTGAACTATTACAGCACAACACCAGCACTGAACGTTTCTGCACAGCATGGATTTCTTTGTGCTTTCAAATGATGCTACTTCTCCAATTTCGCATTTGGAAGATATGAAAGTATCTTTGAATATATTATACGTACTCTAATCATCCTCCTGCGAGATTTTCTCCAGCAGAACTGGCTCAAATCTCTTAAACGAATCAGTTCATACGGCTGACGGCAGGACTTTATCAGCCTGCTGTGAACAGGTTTTATTCCTCAAGGTTTTTGAGTCTCAGTATCACCTGCCAAGACCCAGATCCATCCAGAACGTAACCTTGACATTAGTGAATGAGGAATCACTACAATATTTACCATCAGTAACAGAAGCTCCTTTCCATTTCTACAGACTTGACACTGTACAAAATTATTTACTTTACATGTTTTATGTCACAAAAAATATTAAACTACATAAAAGCCAATGTTCACCAAAAATCATCACAACTAGTCGAAAGCAGTTATCTGAACAAATCATTACAATTTGTGCAATACTGCTGTTAAGGGTTTTTAAGATCCCAGCATGCATTGCAACATGAATACATAATGTGGTTAGTGTAGTTTTTTTACTGTTATGTTTGCAGATTTTTTCACACTTATGATGCTATTTCATCATTGTTGTAATTATTGAAACAATATAGGCTTATTTATTGCACATAATAAAGTGAAGTGGAGTGACTTGTGGCCAGGTATGGTGACCCATACTTGGAATTTGTGCTCTGCATATAACCCATCCAACGTGCACACACACAGCAGTGAGAAGTGAACAACCACACACACACACACACACACACACACAGTGAACACACACCCGGAGCAGTGGGCAGCCATTGCTGCGGCACCCGGGGAGCAGTTGGGGGAACGGTGCCTTGCTCAAGGGTCTCACCTCAGTCATGGTATTGAAGGTGGAGAGAGCACTGGGAATTCACTCCTACCACCCACAATCCCTGCCGGACCTGGGACTCGAACCCACGACCTTTGTGTTACAAGTCCAACTCCCTATTCATTAGGCCACGACTGAATATTATATTATAAAGTTTGGGATCAGCAGCTTTTTTACAAATATTTCTTAAAGAAGATTCGTATGTTTATTAAGGCTGCATTTATTTGATGAAAAATACAGAAAAAAACATAAAACTGAAATATTATTATAATTTAAAATAATGGATTTCTATTTGAATACACTTTAAAATGTAATTTATTTCTGTGATGCAAAGCTGAATTTCCATCAGTCATTACTCCAGTCTAAAGTGTCATGTGATCCTTCAGAAAGCATTCTAATATGCTGATTTATTATTAGAATTATCAATGTTGGCGACAGTTGTGTTGCCAAATATTTTTTTGGAAACTGTGATACTTTTTGTTCATGATTCTTTAATGAATAAAAAGTTAAAAAGAACAGCATTAATTCAAAATATAAATCATTTATAGCAATATAAATCTTTGCTATCACTTCTTATCAATTTAACACATCGTTGCTGAGTAAAAGTTTTAATTTCTTTAAAAAGATAAATAAATTTGATATATATAAGTAATTGCAGCAATCATTTTTTACAGTGGGTGTACAAATCTGACACACAGCAAAAAACAAGAACAAGAAAACCAAATGTACTGCAAGAGCTGCTTATTTAACACCTGACCTCATTCATTTGGCCTGAACAGTGAGTTCAGTGCTGCTGTATTGCACTCTTCATGAAACACCAACATAAACTTTTACGAGATAGTTTACAGTTCTGTGGATATTCACCTGCATTAAATACACTCTCAACTATCTGACTGATTGTTTTCTTTCATTTAGTCTCTGCCTCGGTGTCGTAGCTCTGTATCTGCTCCTGATAAAAGCATGTGCTGTGATAAAAGATCAGGGAGATATTGGACCTTGTGAGATTAATGTCAAACTTATTTTGGAGCTCCCAAGCGCTCGCTGAAACGACTCTCGGTAGAACCGTTACCACGTCCCGCCAGGATGAAGTATTTCTGGATTTGGGTTATTCCACCCCTCCGACATCCATTTAATGTTTCATTTCTTCTATTCTGTTAACATTAGCTCTATATTTCATTTCTATTACCTTTCTGTCAGAAATAAATTCAATTAAATGAGAAAACATTGTCACGAAGAAGACTTTGGCGCTGAAATAATGCAATTCTCTGAGAGGTCTCTCATAAAATTCTTTATGAGAAATAAAAACAGAAACACGTGAGAACACACTGTTGACTTACAGCATAGAGTAATTAATATTGAGCTGTCCATCATATGAGAATTCATTTTCAATTTCGATTCAGTTACTGAATTTGAACTGAGGTAACAAATAGCTGCTGGGTTCCCAAGATGCTTTACAATAAAATTATTTTCTAATAAGAAATACAAAAAAATACAAGTACATTTGAGGTATGAAGTATGTTTCGCACTTTTTTTTTTTTTTAAGAATATTTTTGTGAATCGGACACAAGATGCAGAAATGAAATTTGAATGTGAATGTAAAGAAGTAGAATTATAACTTCTTGAAACTGGACAGATGGATAGGTAGATGTGTATAATCTCATCTGTGAAGTATGTGGGGTCTGTGAGCAGGTTTTCTTCCTGAAGGTATCCGAGTCATGGGGCCGTTCTCAATATCACCCGCTAACTCTCAGATCCATTGGCCAGGAAGTTTCCATAGAAACCAGTCTTAGTAAACAGAGCTTTATTAGAGTGGAACAGGTGCTGGTCTGAACGCTCAGATACCACACTAAAACAGAAAAGTACAGGACGTCCTGCACCTGTCCACAGATTACTCCAGGTGACAGAGTCGTGTGCATCTCCTGCAGGGTGGAACAGTTCAGGAATTTTTATTTACTTTTTTTGTTTTTATTTTGTCATGGTTTCCTATAGACCCGGTAAACAGATTGTTTATTTATTTTAAATTACTCATCTAACAAAGAGTGAGATTTACGCTACTTATTTATGTGGTACTTTTATTTTATTTTATTTACAAAATAATAGTATGATAGTATGATAATACTATTAAATTTTAAAATAAAAAAATAAAAGTACAATTATTTTATAGTATACTTAAAAATAAAACTTCTTTCTTTCCTTTGTTTTATTTTATATAATTAAAATTATAAATTAATAAATAAATAAAAGGAAGACAAATTTTAATAAAACAAAAATAGCTAATTTACCATTTTGATATTTTTAGTTTTTTTTTTTTCTGAAGACTTTGCACCTTGTTTGTATAACTGATATACTATCACTGTTATTCATATTTAATATTAATGTTTTATTAACATTATTACTTATTAATTTAATTATATTTTATATAAATACTTTATATATATATAACTATTAAACAATTTATATATAATATAATTAAATTAATAAATAATAATGTTAATAAAAAATTAATATTAAATTAATGTTATATATATATATATATATATATATATATATATGTAGCATTTGAACCAATCAGTTTAACAAATAATCTTTAATACTGCTTTCCAAGCCCAAGGGGTAACTCAAATTGCACCTAGGAGGCTCTGTGGAACCATCCTCCGACCGACAATTAACACCAAAGGAAGGCAAACCAGGCCTCGGATTCCATGGCAACCGACTGATAAGACTGGTTTATTGCTTGAAGGAA
>JAUCMR010000071.1:1586837-1605574 GCA_032357425.1 Enteromius argenteus
TTGTTCATTGTTAGTTCATGTTAGTTCACAGTGTATTAACTAATGTTAACAAACACAACTTGTGATTTTAATAACGTGTTAGTAAATGCTGAAATTAACATTAGGTTAGATTAATAAATGCTATAGAAATATTGTCATTCTTAGTCCATGTTAACTAATGTTGATAATTACTGTTAACTAATGATCCTTATTTTAAAGTGTTACCATATATATATAGATATATATATATATATTAAGCAGGATGTATTCATAAAGTGGTCCTAATTAGGCACTTTTGGACATTTAAGTCTCACTTAAATATATCTGAATTTTAACACACTTCCAACTTCACTTTTCAGTGCCACTCTTTATTTTATTACTAAACATTTTGTCTCCATTTTAAATAATAAAAAAATATTTAGAAAATGCTTTAAAACCTATAAAAGCTAAAAGATGTGTTTGTAATATATTATTATAAAATAAATAAATAAAATAAAATACTTGTTCAGACATACGCTACCAGTCAAAGTTAAGAACAATTTAGATTTTTAGTTTGCTTGTTTTTTAGTCTCTTCTTGCTTACTAAGGCTGCATTCATTTTTTTTAAAAATATAGCAAAAACAGTGAAATGTTATGCGTTCTCTATGTGAATATCTGTTAAAATGTCATTTATTCCTGTGATCAAAGCTGAATTACTCCAGTCTTCAGAAATCCTTCTAATACGCTGATCTGTTGCTCATTATCAGTGTTTTGCTGTTGTATAAGTACCTTTCAGATGGCCTCTGCCGAGCGTCACAAAGCCAGAGGAGATGAAGTTGTGCATATCCTGACCACTGCGGAAGTTTTCTTTCCCATAATGCCCTGCAAAGACAGACACAGTAAGTGTTATTAATGAAAGCGATCCTTTATCATTTCGCTGGCATATTAGAGTTAACAGAGGCGATTCTGGATCTCTTTTTATCACTCCAGAAGTCGGAAAACATCAACTTTCTTAACAAAAAATCATTTTTTACCATGCTTTTAGGAATCAAAATGCAATATAAATCAGGCAGATGGGAGAAGGGTTTGAATGTTTTGGACTTGGAGTTTTATGTACTTTTTCATTTCATTTCCTCTCAGTTTCATTGTATAACAGCTGCAGTATTAGTTTACATGTCAGCAGAAAACTCAATAGAAAGATGTGAAGTATAAGCAAAATGATATACTGTATGAACAAACACCTCTGTAAAAGCCTTCAGAATATAGATAAAATGGAAATCTTTGACTCACTGCAGGAGAAAAAAAAATCACTTTGAGAAATCATCCTTTATTGTAATTAAATTCAACGGACCAAAATAGAGAAAGTGTAATTAAACAAATGCTTGAAAATACTAAACAGAAATAAAAATCCACTAAATACTATTTTTAATGTTTTTAAAGAAATATCTTCTGCTCACCAAGGCTGCATTTATCAAAAAATACAGTAAAAACAGTGCAATTGTAAAATATTATTACTGTTTGAAATTCCTGATTTCTATTCGAATATATTTAAAAATGTAATTTATTCCTGTGATGCAAAGCTGAATTTTATATCAGCCATTTGGATTTATGTATACGTAAGCAATACTGAATGTTTACTTTCCATTAGTCTATAACAGGTCAAGTTACAGAAGCAAGTGACCAGTGCATAAACAACCAATGTTCTTATCTTAACTAGCAGAACTAGCAGAACTAACTCCAGAAATGGAGGTCAAGACAAGGTGCTGCATTAAGTATTAATGGGGCAGAGGTTCTGCTCATGGACTCCAGAGGTTTTAGAGGTCACTACAACACACACACTCTCTCTCTCATCTCGTATTCGAGCCCTTCTGGGTTAGAGGAGACCGTCTTCCTCTGGCCGTCTAATTGGACAGTAACGGCGTCCTTGACCAGAGCTGCTGACCTCGAGGTCACGAGACGGGTTTATGTGTGTCGAGCGGTTTATGTGTGTCACTTCATCTACGGTTCATTTTTGTCAGCTATTTTTAACTTAAATCTTAATCCTGCATCAGAATGTGTCACTTTTTTAATTTTTTTGTCATTTCGTCAAGTTTTAATTAATGGAAGCTTTGTCACATTTATATCATGCTGTATAATGTTCAAAGAGATTCAAATTAATATTTTCCCCAAAATTATAATCACTACGATTGTTGTAGTTTGTTAAATGTATTCTTACATTTCTTCAGAAGCATCGCACTTTCACCAATAAGCATAAATAAATAGAATGTGGACTCATAATGTACACATAGATTGGGGGATTTGACCTTTTGATAACTGGCAACAACCACAAACATGAACGCTCGCGTAGTAGAGGCATGTACAGCAGTCAAAAATAAAAAAAACAATAACTAATAATATGATTTTATTATACATAGTCTCGATTTTTCATCAATAACATTGCATGTTGATATAGCCTAGTCACAGTTATCACTTGACCTTATTGACATAATTTTGGTTGTGGGAAAAAAGCTTTTTTTGTCACTACTCTCATCTAATTATATCTTTTGTCAGTCTTTTATATACCTGATGTAAGGTGAACCCTTTAAATGCTACAGTATCATATTTTATACACAAATTTCTAAGCTCTCTATAAATGATAATCATGATCAAAACTTTTATAAAATACTATATTATAAGTTTTTATGTTTTTTTTTGTTTTTTTTTTTTGCTGTGAAACCTTTTCATAACTGATTTTAAAAGTAAAGTAAAAATTTAATTTTTAGTAATATTTCAACATGGACACTTACCAGACTGAAGCAACTTAGCATTTACTTGACTATCCCTTCATCATTTTCTTTTTTGAAAAACGTTGAAATGTGAATATCAAATATTATAAATCAGGCTTTCGAGGAAGGTTTGTTTGTTAATCTCTCAGTCATCATTGCACTGTATGATGTTTTATGTTTTGATCATAAGCATTTATCACCTTACTAAGACCTACTATTGGGAGACACAGAGTGATGAATTATGTTTATATAATTTTTTGCAAGTAGTCTTTTTCTGTTATGATGATCTCATTTATTTATGTTTTTGGCCAGATAAATATCACCATCTGCATTAAATTGCTTTTTTTTCACTTTGAACTGTTAGGCTCTAACCCTAACCCAACCCTAGCCCTAACTTTTCCTTCATATTCTCCTATATGAGCCATAAAAGCCTGATGAATCAAATATAATACTCAACATAAAACACATACGCAAACGCTCACAGGCTTGCATGGTCAATGTTATCCCCATTTTCCAGTTGAATAGATGAACGACTGATTTAAACGAACCACTCAAATGAACCAATTCACTAAAACTTCTCAAAGCTGGTGAAAAGTGCTTTTCATAACTGGAAAGTCACTCTTTGTGTTTTTTTTTTCTCAATTCAAAGGGAAACCTAAAGAGACACACACACAGAAAGAGAAATGCACAGACATGTTATTGCTCCATAAATCAATTGCATGCTGTGTAATTGTGTTGAGACATTTCTTGGTGAAGTTTTGAGGTGGAACAGAGATTACGGTCAATACTAACAGCAAACGAGAGAGAGAGAAAGAGAGAGAGAAATATACAGTCAGGGAGAGAGATTCAGTCTCAAGAGGTGTCAAAAATGGCCTATTTTCAGGCGGTCTCTCATTTTGAGCCCTATATTCCCATTTTCTGTTATTTTTGTCACACAAATATCCGCTGTGCATTTTATATGGTAGTCACCATATGCTTCATGAAACATCAGCACCTTTGCTTCAGTATTGTAGTAATGTTCATGATTTTAAAAATGGAAGCAGGTTCTCGACTGGAGACTTTGGTTCAAGCATGCTAGATATTTCAATCAGATATAAGAATCACAGGTAAGTGCAAACAATTAATTCCCAAGTGTCCTTTGGAAATCAGAGACACGGGTGTCAAGAACACCCGGGAACAGTCGAAGCAGAGATCAGATTGCATTAGGAAAAGCGTAATGAGAATAACAGATGGTAGCGTTTGCCATCTTCATTTCTCTTTCTCTCTCTTTTATATTTTCCTCACAGTGGCTGATCTGTCCATCAGATCAGATCTGGGTACGTTGCTGCATGATGAAAGTTAATATTTAATGACTGTCTTTTATTAAAACAAGACCTCGTTGAACCGTATTGTCTAATCAAACTGAGTAAAACTGAACGGACATGCATGCTAATGTTTAATCTGAGAGATCTGCTTCATTTTATCTCCTGATGCGCATCAAATCTTCATGTCCTGGTTTAAAGAGCCTGCAGCAAGGTTAAAGAGGCCACATCCAACAATTTTACCATCTAATTTTCTAATCGGGTTTCAGCACCAAAGTCAACACCAAAAAGATCATATTTTAGTAATTCATGGCTATTTTCCACTATACGACAAAATATAGGCTTCATCCAAAATTTGCTGAAAATGTATTCACCCTCAGGCCATTCAAAATGTAAATTAGTTTTTTTGGTTTGTTTTATATCAGATTTGGGGAAATGTAACATTGTGTCACTTGTTCATCAATGAATGCTCTGCAGTGAATGGGTGCCGTCAGAATGAGAGTCTAAACAGCTGATAAAAACATCCACACCACTCCAGTCTATCAGTTAATGTCTTGTGAAGAGATAAGCTGTGTTTTTAAAGAAACAAATACATCATTAATCATTTTTTTTTTTTAATTATTAATAATAATGCCTAAAAACGCTTCCTCCAATGAGAAAGTCTATCCCATGTTGTCTTATCACATCAAAATCCACCCATGTTTTTGTTTAGATCTGTTTTAAACAGTTTTTGCTTGTAAGTTGTGCTTGATCTATGCAGGATTCTCTACAAAGAAAGCAATATTACGGATAGAGGAATATTATGGATAAATGAGTAAAACAACTTAACAATGGATTTGTTTCTTGCCACTTTTCCCTTCACAAGACATTAACTGATGGACTGGAGTGGTGTGGATGTTTTTATCAGCTGTTTAGACTCTCATTCTGACGGCACCCATTCACTGCAAATCATCCATTGATGAGCAACTGATGTAATGCTACATTTCCCCAAATCTGATGAAGAAACAAACTCATCTACATCTTGGACGACCTGAGGGAGAAAAAATGCAAATCCAAAGAGACTGGCTAACATAATTTGAGTTCTGAAAGCAACAGAACATCAAACTCAGAAAGAGAAACACATTCCTTCTCATGTGAAACCCCAGTATAACAATGCCGTCAGCTCATCTAACACTTGTAGAGTAACCGCAACCATATTGTTATGATTTCAGTCACTGTTCCCTTGTCTAGTCGTGTGTGGACTTTGATTTTGAAATATTGTAATCCCTTGTGTCTGTGTCCCGCTTCGCCCCCTGTTTGTTCCCATGGCAATTCATTGGCTCCTTCCCTTTATAACCGTTCCGGAGCTGCCGAGCATTGGCCTCCATGGCCAGAGTTCTAGCCTAGTCTTGTGTTTTCTTGTTTATTGTTCTGCAGTGTACCGACCTCAGCCTTGCCTTTGGATTATTGCTCTGTCTTGCCCTTTTTTGAATCTTGGCTCAGACGCGAGGGTCCCCGATCCTCGCTCGCGGTTTTGATTGACTTTGCTCTTTGGTGCGTGGGTTACTGTGGGTTTCGCAGAAGAAGAATGTGATTCTGGCATCACGTCGGCGTCCAAGATGGCGGACGCACAGCAACGTGATCCCGAAATGGTGGACGCGCTGGAGCTCGATCGCAAGATGGCGGACAACGTGGCGCTACGTTCTGCCACAGCTGTCTTTTTGGAATTAAGCCAAGCCCACACCGATCTTCACAAGCCTAGCCAAGTCAAAGTAGATCATCATGAATCTAGTCAAGTTGCCGCTAACGTTCAGGAGCTCAGCCTACCCACAGCAGACCCTCATCAGTTGAGTACACCTTCTACTAATTCTCATGTTTCAAGTCAAGTTATTACAGACCTACACCTGCCAAGTCGAGTTATTGTTGATCCACACCCACCAGGTAAAGTCAACGATTGATCATCCAGAGCCATGTCATGTCTCGTCTGATCAACCAGAGCCACAGCACAAGTAGGCCACCAACCCGGAGCCACTACACCAGATGGCTGCCACACCAGAGTCTTCAGCCACCAAGGATATAAAGCCACAGTCTTCAGCCATCACGGATGCCACTCCAGTGTTTCCAAGCATTGTGTACGTTGCATTTTAAGACACCAGGGCGTTCCAAAGGCATTTGAGGCTGGTGTCCAGTCTGGCGGACCCACCACTGATGTCAGTGCGTGCAGCAGGTGTCCCAAGAACTTCAGCCATGGTCATCATGGTTCCCCTATCCTCTGTGCTCCCGGTATTGATAATATTGGTAACTTAAAATATTGCTATTTTAAGTGTGTGGGCCGCACACTGCACCCCAGAGGCCTCATCCGCCCAGGAGCCTGTCACGAAAACCTAATCTGCCAAGTCTACTCCAGAGATCTCGTCTGCTCACGAGCCCACTTTCCAGACCACCCCAGTCCCAGAATCCTCTCCAGGACCCCTTGAGGTGTCGCTGATGCTGTAGATCCCCTAGAGGTACTCCCGCCGGTGGCTGCACAACCCCCAGAGGTGTCGGCTTGGGTCGTAGATCCTCTGGAGGTTCCGCCGGTAGCTGCACCATCCCTAGAGGGGTCGGCTGGTGCCATAACACCATTGGAGGTTCCACCGGTGGCTGCACAACCTCTAGAGGTGTCGGCTTGTGCTGCGTCTTCTTCAGATGTTCCCCCGGCGTCTGCAGGGTCTCCTGGGGTATCCTCGTCATGCCCAGTCCCAGCACTGGAGGCCACTCTCGAGTCCTCATCCAGCCTTGTCACGGCCATAGAGGCCATCCTCGAACTTTTGTCCTGCCCTGTTATGGCCATGGAGGCCAAAGAACTCTCGCCCTGTCCTGCCACGGCCATAAGGGCCACCATAGAACCCACGCATCGCCCTGCTATGGCTAAGGGAGCTGCCCATGAGTCTTTGTCACGTCTAGTTACTGCCACGGAGGTCGCTGAACTTTCGTCTTGCCCTGCGATGGCCATAAGGGCCACCAAGGAACTCTCGTCCAGCCCAGTCACGGCCATGTGGGCCACCAATGAACTCTCGTCGTGCTTAGTCCCGGCCACAGAGGCCGTTGACCCCTCGTTCTGCCCTGCCACGGCCAGAGGGGCCACCATTGAACTCTCGTCCTGCCCTGTCATAGCTGAGGAGGCCACCCTGGAATCTGGCCGCCCTGCCCAGTCATGGTCATGGAGACCTCTCTGTGTTCTCTGTTTCAGTCACACCTGTTTCGCCCTGATGCCCTGTGATTCAGCCCTGGAGGGCTTCTGAGTCTGTCCCACTGGCTCCACCCTGGAGGGCTTCTGAGTCTGTTCTGCCACCACCGCCCTGGAGGGCGTCTCCGCCGCCTGCTCTCCCCTGGCAGGTTTCTGTTCTGTCAGCCTTGTCCTGGGGTTCATCACCTCTGCCGGCCTCGCCCTGGAGGGTCTTCAGCCGGACTTGCTCTACCATGGCTCCCTGCCCTGCCTGCACCACCGTGGCCCTCTGGACTGGCTGTACCATGCCTTTTCTTTCACGCCTTGTGTTTCCTTGTTTATTGTTCTGCAGTGTACCGACCTCAGCCTTGCCTTTGGATTATTGCTCTGTCTTGTCCCTTTTTGACTCCGTTTGCCGATCGACCAACCCTCGCTAGCCTTAGGACTCTGTTTATGTTTTGCCTCCTCCACTCCTGTTTGCTGTTGTATTGACCCTGCCTGTTTACCACGCTTATCAATAAAGAACTGCACATGGATCCACACGCCCCATCTCCTTCGTTACACATATATTCAATTTCATTCAGTGATTCCTGGAATCATGTCAGTCCCAAAACACTATTTTAAATAAGCATGTAATGCGCTCACAACAGGAATAATTATACGCTATAAATCAGTGAATACGAGGCCTCACACCATATCATGCAACGCTCAGAAGGAGAAAGGAAATCTAATACAGCACGGCTTTCCAGCATTAAAAAGCAATTTAAACTCAGCTAGGGGTCAGAAAGGGACTACAAATGCAAAAGTCTAATTCAATTTATATACCTTGGCATTAATAATAACATTTCACCCTAGTTGAGCAACAAAAACACATGCAATATAATTTTGAGATTTTGGTTTGTTTGAAAGTGCTTGAATATGTTTTTAATATTGGAATGGATGTCAGTGTAATTCATTCAGAAAATGCATCTGAAAAACTCTGACTGAAATGAATGCATCAGCTGTATGCATTATCACAGCACTAACCCAAAGCATAACAGACAGAGGAGAGTGACTGAAGGAGCTAAGGTCACGGAGGTCAACCAGAAGGAGAGAAGGACAAGCAGATGAATGAAAGCAAATCTCAGCACGGGGAATCGATAAGAGAGCCCAAAGAGATTGAATTTCTTTCAGCCAATTAATCAGATGAACCAACATTCAAATTTCTTTCAGTTTGAAGGCTTTTTATAAACAGTCTGCCCTATTTAAAGGCATTTAATCAATCAAAACAGACATTTTATGGATCACAGGAGCACTTTGTCACCAGCTCTCAGGAGACGAGAGAAGATCAAACGCAGCACCACTCCTCTGATGCAATCTCTCTCTTTCGCTCTCTTTACACACACACACACACACACACACACACACACACACATGTATAGAGTAAGAAGGAAATGATGCCACCTTAAGAAGAATGTGCATTTAATTTAAATGCAAATATAAAAGGGAAAACATAATTAGCTTTAGCACGTACAGAATATAAATAGAAACATTCATAGTGTAACCCCACTACTGAAAAATCATATTTAGGTAAAATAATACATTGAAATTGTACTTGATAACACTTTATTTTAAGGTGTCCTTGTTAAACAAGTTGCATGTACTTACTATTACAATAGCAATAAATTATGTATAGTAAAACGAACCCTTAATCTTAACTATATAGTAAGTACATGTATTTAATAGTACTCAGTGCTTAAATATATAATTATACTGTAAGAAGGACAATATAAATAAAGTAAAATAAAGTGCAAATACAAGGTTATACATACATATATATACATATATATATATATATATATATATATATATATATATACATTTATTTATTTTTATTTCTTTACAAAAACAATTAAATTTTTGGTTAATATTAACCTGTAGCCAGTTCTTCACAATTTATTGAAATATATAAAAACAAAATAATTAAATAATTATTTATTAATAATATGTACTAAACATAAATAAATAAATAAGCAAATCTATAATATATCTAACACTTAATTGTTGTTATTGTTATTATTATTATTATTAATAATTTAAACAATATTCCCAAAGAAACATGCTTTCTTTGCTAATTATAGTTGGAAAAGGAAATATAAACTGATACTGTGATTACAGGAATTAATTAATTAGGTTTCTTTCTCATATGCTCTAAGTTCTTTTTTCAGTTAAATACATTATTTAGTATAAGACGCTGTATATGACTGGGACATGAAAATATACCCCTTAGTAGGAATGACCCAGATTCAGTCAGCATCTGACATTAAAGTCATCAAAGAGTTTGTTTATCAGCCATTCATTGCTGCCTTTTTCCTGTTCGTTTCGTTAAATTACAGGACAAACTTTCTAAACGGCGCTCTAAAGGTTTGAGCGGTGAATGCTGCAGCAAGTGAGTAAACGTTAAACTAGACAAACACTAACGTTCAGCGCCAATCCCAACAGCTGACCTCATTCAAATACAGCTGCGCTTAGTTTATTCACAAGCGTTTTGAATATTGATGTACAACAAGCCAAAGCACTGATTAGCTCAAACACAAACGAGACAGTACATCTGCATTAAAGCTAACTCTGAACTGGAGCTGGTGAAAGCGTGTTGACGGTGTTTTGATGGCTGTTTGACTGCGGCGCTCTGCGTGAATGGGGAATACATTCACATGTGAGTTCTGATATTAGCTTGTACGGCGAATGGCGTGATGCTGAGCTTTTAAATATGAAACAACATGCTCGAGAAGTGCTGTGGGAGAGAGTTGGAGGGAGAAGTTTGGGTCACGGCAGATGTTTTCTCAAACATACCGATGCAAATAAACTCCTGAGCATCTGCACACACCAAAACACGCACACATATATATCTTTACATTTGCATACATGCATTTATGCATCTGACAGATGCATTTATTCAAAGCTACTTGAAGTTATTTATTTTATTAATTGGATAGATCCCTGGGAATCAAACCCATGAGACTGGTGTTGCAAGCACAGTGATGTTTTGTGTAGGTTAGTGCTTGTCTGAGTGAGACGCTAGTGTAAAATTTACTGACTCACTGCATCATTCACGACTCAAACTTTTGGAGTGGCATTTACAAAGACTGTCTCATCAATTCATAAAGAATAAGATAAAAAGGCAGTAATAAATGAATATTATATATGTGTTTTTAACAAGTTAGTATTTTACACCACAAGTTACTAAATACTATGTCTTAAATTATTGACTTTATGTAAAACACTTAAGCTTTTATTTCGGCAGGAAACTGCAGGAGGATGTTTATATGCTTTTTGTTGCAAATGTAATAAAATGCTGAATACTTATGTCCACAAAAACTTACGAAATGATGTGAATGTTAACATAAAGTCATGCTGCATAAATGCACATTGTAAGCCACTCTGAGACAGGGTGAACATAAAAACACAATCACTGCATCCAAATAATACTACCATGCTATACAGTGTGCGAAAAACAATAAGACAAACGATAGTATTCATAGTATATAAAAAAAAAAAGAGTTTGAAAAGTACCAAGATGACCTACTACATCTGGTGAGATTCTGAAGTGTGAATCTGATTGCTATTTTACTATCCCATGAGGCCATGGGAGAGGATTTATGAATGAATCAGAATCAGAATCAGAATCAGAATCAGAACCTTATTACGACCTATGTTTACGCTTTAAATGTACGTGCCCTCTAAAAATAATGACAGTGTCGTGTCATGTCTGTCGTCATGAAATGACATATGACATTAAAAATGCGTGTTTTGTTTAAATGCAGTGTGTAGACTTTTTACACTGATCTCACGGTGATTAAAACATATTTTACTAGGTGCAATTTGTACAAATTACCACACCTACAGTAACCCCCCCTAAACCTACCCATTACAAAAATAGTGCAAAATCATAATTTATAGCGCAAACACGTTTTATGAACACATGCATTCTCTGGGTTTTAAACCCTGATTGCATGAACGTGTCTCATCTTATAACGCATCGCTCTAAAAACTGAGCTACCCAAACCCTAAATCATGACGCAGATAAAATAGTACAAAACATTAATATGCAAATGTCCAGTTGCCGATAGGGGTGCAATTGTAGTATACGTTCTGATGTGTCATATTTCAGGGATTTGTACAAACGACCTATACGGGTGTATTGGTTGGGGGATAGGTTGCTTTTAAGGGTGTTCACACTTGGGTTCAATCATTACAAGAACCAACAAAGATTCAAACCAAATCGATAGTAGACTGTATGTGTTTCAGACCTAAATGAACACAGTGCTGTGCTTCACTCTGAAACCACACCAGACTACAGTAAATCACAACCTTTTTTAAATCAAGCAATTCCAATTTATCAATTTTCGCAACTATATTTAATTTAACTTAACATTTTGTTGTTTAACATGGTATTTTCATTGATAACACAGAAGTGGCGCCACCTACCATGGTTGTTTTTGTTGTGCACCGGTGTGTAGTGGTTCTTGGACGTCCGTACAGGCGTGTTTTCTTTGGGCGAGGTGTCTATAGCCGCAATGTTTTCATGCTCGTACTGTGATATGGGAATGGGCCCCTGCTGTCTCAAAATGTCCGCCAGCGCTCTGCAAAAACAAACAAAAAAAGAGGGTAAAAGATCATTCACTGCTCTCCAAAAAGATAAAAAAAGCACCATCCAAATCTGGCTCAGCTTTGAAATAAATCCTTGTTTAGCGTTTCATCCAGTTTAAAGATATAAACACACCAGCCCCAAGAGGTTTAGCCAATTTGCCCCGTTTAGACGATTGTTTCTGTTCTTTTCCCATTTGTGGAGGTTCTTCCCTCTTGCAACCAGCAATCCTTTTCTCTCTTTCGCACACATACACAACTTTAATTGCACGTTGTGTTATAATGAACAGTGGAGGTTTAGTCTCTCAGGTTTTCGGGACCTCAGGCCTGCGAGCTCTACAGCAGCAAACAAAAGCCATTAATCAATGTTTCTCCACAATATGGCGTTAGAGCAACACACTCCACCCACACCAGCCTAATGGGATTCAAATTCTATTAATGTTTTTGCTCTTTGGCCCGAAGGACACGCTTTCTGACTCGAGACCCAACTGCCTCATGGATTTTCTGCGCAGCAGCAATCTGAGATTCTGCTGGCTGGAGTTAATGATGTTTTCTCACTAATGCAGTTTTCGGAGCATGTGGGGCTTCATCTTGAGGGCAAACTTTTTTTCATTCAAGATGAACTTTGTAACTTTGGGATAGTGTTGGCTTAGTGCTTAAAAAAATTTTTAAGTTGGTGAGCAAAAGGATGAATAAATAAATGTGTGAATGAAATCTGAAAGCTGCAAAATGGTCATAATTATAACCTTAAAGACTGCAAAAAATGTTATGGTTTCCTGTAATTTTACAGCAAAATACTGTTAGATTTGCGGCTTTTAAAAGCGCAAAAGAATAAATCATCATATCAATTGTGAACAACCACACAACTGACATTGCCAGAACGGGATATTAAAGTCTGTGTGAAATTAATATATATATATAATATTTATTTTGTTAGCTCACATTGCTTTTTTTATAATGAACAATTCATTCGCGCAAGACAGTCCACAAAAAATAAATAAATAGTTTGCCTTCATAATCTTTAATCCAAATCTGAAAATGTTTATTTTGACAACTTTGGCCTAAGCGTGACATCCTTAATCATCTAACTGTCAGTGTTAATTTCTGAATTAAACGCCTACTTTACTACATCCAATCAATTCTCAGTAGAAACAACAAGCCACACCCTCTATTTACCTCATTCAATATTATGTTTCTCTCGGAAATACGTCACAATACGGAAGTACAATCGGTCATTTTCACTGGTCATTTTATTTTTATTTTATTGTCTCTAGCAGAAATTGTATTTTATTTTGAGTTATTTCAAGTACTAATTTGTTGGTTTTAATTTTAAAGAAAAATGTCACCGTATTTTTCCATATTCCACTATGCTCTTCTCTCAACTTAGACGAGTTGATACATATCTCTCCCGTCTTAGTGCGTGCACTTAATCGCTCTATAGCACATGGCGCCACTATGTTAGCTTTTAGCTTAGCTCCATTCTTTCCTTAGGATCCAAACAGGGATGAATTTCCACAAACTCTTCCATGTTTTCCCTATTTAAAGATGGTTACATGACTACAGTAGTTACACAAGTAATTATGGTGACAAAATAAAACGTGGTGATTTTCTAAGCAGATAAAAAAAGATAACTATTATATATGGCAGAAGAGGACTTCGCAGCACTTCAACCTCTGCGCAGTAATATCATCACTCCTTGGTTGCATTGATGGAAGTGAGAGGGAGAGGGGGAGTTTTCAGGAGTGATGATATTACTGCGCCGAGGTCGAAGTGCTGCGAAGTCCTATATAATCCATATTTTCAAGCAAGACAACAGTAGAGAGTGCATCTCTGGTCTAGGGTTAGTAAAAAGTCAATCAAGGTAAAATTTAGGATGACCTTGGCACCTTTTTTATCTTTCAGGTTAAAAAAAACCCCAAAAAACTTATTATCAAATGGCTGCATCCAAACAATCTAAAAGCAGTTTTGAATGTTTTTATTTATTTATTCTTTTTTTTTTTGACTTAGCCATCAAAGGCTTTTTAATCTGAATGAGTACCATGGTCATCCTAAAGATTCCTTTTATGAATAAACATTTATTCAGAAGCAGAAAAAAGGTTGAACCAGGTCGGAGCGTCAGTTCTTAAAGTGGCGCACGTCAATGCGGCGGGATCCAGCAGACCCGGAGGCCATCTCTCCTCACATGAGGAGCCTGAAATGGCGTCTTAACTGTGTCAATGTCAGCGTATTTGCTCTGCCTCGCGGTCCACATCTCTGAGAGCGTCATAGAGACAGATAGAAAGAAAGAGAGAATGTGACTTTGGAAGGAAGTATAATTAGTCTTTCCCTTCCAGGAGAAGGCCTTTTTTAACAGAAGTTCTCCTCACGTGGGGGCGACCTGGTTTCACTGCCCCAGTTGGCTGTAAGGCTCTGAGCGCAGCTCTACCGATGCACCTTCTTCAGCTCAAACACCGCAGGAACAGGGCCGGGCTACATTAAACTACTCGAGTGGGCTCTTTTACTGTAGTTGTTACACGTCACGTTCACTGCATTAGAGATTTCCAAAAGTTTAACTTTATGCATCCCATCCCAGCTAAGCAGCAAACTAAAGGATAAAACAAGGCTCCAGGTTCAAGAACTAATGATGCTGAGCCTAACCACAAAAATTTTTTTTTTTACTCATCACTTGCAGTTTTTAAAAAGGAAAAAAAATGCATCTTATTAATTTACTTTACTCTAAGTAGTCAGAAAGTGTTATTTAGTGTTTAAGGATCAAAGATTTTCACAATTTTATAGATAAAAAATATATTTTTGTCACTAAATAATAATAAAAATGCTTTTAATCAATATTAAACAGCCTTTAAACAGCTTCACATTTCTGTGCATGCCATTATTTGCATTTTAAGTGCAATTTTATTAAACATAAAAATTTAATAATGCATTTTTATTTTTATTCATTATTACATTTATAATTTGATATTTTAATTATCATAAATAAAAATCAATCAACAATTAATTCATTCATTTATTCATTATTAAATTAAGCTCAATTAATGTTACATTATTTTATTTATTTAATCATTTGTTTTGTGGTTATTTATTATAGATACAAATAACAAAGGATGACAATAGTAATATTAATAATAATAATAATAATAACAAATCATATTTCATACGCGAACGCACATACACCCTATTCAAATAGATAGATAGACGAATAAAACAAAATGCCTTATGCATGTGTAAATGCAGCCTTCTCAGTCTCTGCAGATCCTCATCAAAAGTCATTCAGTTGTCTGGTGTTAATATATGCAAGACGATGCTAACAGTAATTTGGGCCTAAGTGCTATCCTGTTTGCTCTAAAGACACATCTAAACATCAGTGTGAGTTAATTACATCCTCACAAACACCCTGATGCAGCCTCTGGGGACAGACGAGTACCGATTCCCAGCCAATCAAGGCCAATTTCCCTCATTCCAGCACCTGAATTGGGTTGAATGATGAAACATATGGCGGCTTTAGAGACCTGATGTCACTACAGCTGCAATTTGGCACACTGTCTCACTCATTCAAACTCATTACATGTTTAAAATGCATGTAAAATGACCAGTGATTTAAATAATGATGCATTCACATTGAAAACAATTAGTTTTGCCACCAGTCAACTGACCTGCCAGCAGCAAGTGAACTTGTTACACGAGGATGATGTGATCGATTATTTCACCACCAAAAAACAGTAGACAACATTATAATCCAATAAACTAAGCAATGTTTTACATCACTGTAAAAGAGAGAAAATTGTTAAAAGAGATACAGGCTGTTTGATGAATCAACAAATAGTCCTGTGTTTAAGATGAAGAAAAAACTCTTGGGGCAAGTATAGTCCTAAAATTAAATTAAGCTAAATCTCATTGCTTAGCTCATATTTCATTTCAGAACTAGAAAGAAATTATATTTTGCATAAATAAAAATGTGGTTTGTTTCTAAGAGCTGAAAAGGTATTAGGATTCTTTATTATTTTCAAGACAATTAAGCTCATTTTCCTCAAACATAAATCAACCTGTTTGGCCGATGAAAAGAAAAGAAAAGAAAAGAAAAGAAAATAATTACTGTGACATTAAACAATTTACAATATTAATTATTTCAATTATATTAATTAATCTCATTTTTGAAGAGAAAAGAATAAAATAGGATGGGAATACTATGTAGTTATCCTAAAAATAATAGTACACAAAAAAACAAAACAAAGAAATGGCTTTATTTTATATGAGTAAAATTAATAAATAAGATTTAGGGGTAAATATGACAGTGACATAGGAAAATGTATCCAAATAAAGCTTAAAAAATACAATTATGTCTTGTACTTTGTCAAAATTCATTTTCATTTCTCTCTCACTCATTCAAACTCATGGTATCATGTTCAAAATGCAAGTAAAATGACTAATGATTCAAGTAATTATGCATTTAAGGAAAGAAAAAATTACTTTTGCCAGAAATGCCAGTGGCGAGTGAACTGACAAACTATCATTCACCTGAATAAATGCATTGTGTAAACACTTTCATTCAAAGTGACTTCAGGCCTATTCACCACAAGAACAATAAAAATAATGATAAAGTGTTCTACACTACAAGTATAAATATAACAACACAGAAGAACAATATAAGTTTCAGAACGATTCTTTCCATCTGAAAGATGAGAAAAGCAATGACGACAACCAATTAGAATCCACCTGATTTCAAAGAGCTCAAGCCTTTTAAGCAGCAGACAACAAAACGGCAGCAAATTTATAATAAACAGGGTGTTCATTTTTATTGGTGTGGATGATGCAACCCAGGCTCACTGGAAATATGTACCTCTAAATACATTTCTGCAGCACCATAATTATGTACCTTACTGCACGTTTCGCGGCAGTTTTAAAGTGAAACATCCAGTGAGTGGCACTAAAACGCAAGTTCAATATACGTGACCCTGGCACATATTTGTTAAGTTGATATACAGTAGGCGTGTATTGCTGTGTTTGTATTATGTTGCTCCAGGTACGTATTGTGGTGGTTCATAATCCAGTTTTCAAATGTCACAGCATGTTAAAATTGGTTTGAATTCACAACATAATATTCCTCAAGTGATTATACAAAATTAGGCATTATTAATCGAAACGGTGAACTTGCAAATCATACTTTGTGTGAAAAGGAATAACAGTTGTGGGAGTTTTTACTGCCTCTAGTGTTCATTTCAACTGGAAACTGCAGCGATTCGTATGTATAAGTACGTTTCGCAGAAATGTAGGTAAAGGAATGTATTTTCAGTGAGCCTAGGTTGGGATAATATAGTTATTGTTAAAGCAGCTGGTGTGAGCGCCCTCAAATGTTTCAGCAGAACATGCTTAAGCACCACTTTGTAGTGTTGATGCTTGCTATTATTTATGAGCACCAGTTCAAATGCGTGCAGAATGGGTCAATCTGAGGACTAATTTATTTTCAAAGCAGTGAAATGGAGAACGGCTGTGACAGAGTGGCCCGCCTGGGTAAAAAGTCCTGGTTTTACGTCAGCGCGCGCTCGGATTGCATCGGCGCGTGTTCCCGAGGAGACTGATCAATACGAGGCGCTCGGATCACCCGCGGAGGCTTTCAGACCGCAGCTTCTCTGTCCCGCTGAAGGTCACCAGCCAATCTGCATGAGCTGAACACAGCCGGCACCTCTTCTAACCTCTTCCACCTCTCAGACCTCGCGTGGCCCGGGGAGCCGTACTGTTATTCAAACCCCGGCTTTATGCCACAGAGCTAATGTCACGTTCCACTTAAACTGCTCGTGTACAGCTGTCAGGTTATAAAGTACAAAGCTTTAGCGTCACCAGCGAAGCGGCTCTGGGCAGTCTGATTGGCTGGATTGAAAACTCCCAGAGTGCTTTTCAGCGGACACTATAGGCGTTCTGTTCTCTTGCGGCTGTGCTTGAGTTTCCCTGTGACAGTGATGTGGAGGGTTTAAAATTCTCTCAGATCAGAAATGAATCATTATATGCTTATAGAGCTCAGAAAGTCACTTGGTGCTAAAAGTGCAGGATGTGAAAACCAACTCAAATCTTTCCAACAACTGCTAAAGCGGATGAAAAGGATTCAGTTTGGCCTCCTAGCGCTGTTGCATGACATTTAAAAGTTAGTTGAATATATATATATATAACTGCATTTTTATTTATTTATTATTTCCAGAAATCTAATTTTTTATTGCACATTCCAGGTAATATTAAACTGCAGTTGGGTTGTTTTAATTAAGTAATAATAACTACAAATCCAGGTAATTTACTAAATCTGTTCTTCTCATTCTTGTCACCTGACCTGAGTACAGCACACTGATTCGCTAAAATGGACTCATGGGCTTCTGTTCAAAAACAACAAGGTCACTTGTCGGTTTCTGCAGTAACTTACGATGCCTTGAAAGTGTGTTCAGGGTTCAGATTGCACTATATGTGGAGAATAATGCACGGTAATGAGCTCATATTTTGAGATTTTTATTTTTTTTTATGCTGAGCCAAAGAGGATTTTCTCTTTTCCTCCAAATTATTGCACGTTATACCAGTGCACATTGTAAAACAAATTAATTTTCTTCAGATCACTTTCTTTACTTTTAAGGATTATTTTCTCACTTGTGTTTCCAGTCAAATATGATTGCTTGTTTCCTTTCATTTCGCACAGGTTTATGATTTCTTTTTGGTACAGATCGATCGTTGGCCTCATTGACCTGAGCTTATGCAACTCAGATTTGGATTGGACATTTTCCACAAATAAAGCTTTATTCACTCCAAAACCAAGCTGCATAGGCTCAGCTCAATGAAGCCTACAACACACAAAAACACAAACTCACAAATCACCTCATCCAGGAAACATGAAGAGCAGAACACATTTGTGTAAATCATTTGCAAAAC
>JAUCMR010000071.1:1613504-1625890 GCA_032357425.1 Enteromius argenteus
TTTCTTTCCCTGCCCTGATCTCCTGGTTTCTGATTATTGGACTGTGTCTTGGATTGTGATTGTTTGCTGGTTGCCACGATATTTGCCCGTGTACCCCGACTTCGATTCTGCATTGCCTTTATTGATCTGTTTGCCCGTGTCTTGACCCTGCCCGTTGACTCTGATTAAAGGAATTTTGCACTTGGATCCACACGCCTCAGTTTCAGTCATTACAGAAGACTTTGCCATGACAGGATCCAGCAATTCCTCCAGGGGACCCCGGTCTAGGAGAGACCCGACGGAGCAACGGATTCAGTTCAAACAAGGTGGATTGCCGATCGAGGAATCACCCAGTTTTATGAACTGTGCTGCCAGGTACCATGGAGTGACGTGATGTTAAAAGACTTGTTCTGCTGGGGCCTCAACGAACCGGTAAAGTCGTGGATGCCGACAGGGAGGTGAGGTGATGTGAGTGCCCTCTAGTGGAGCTTGAGGGCATTCATGACAGAAACCTTATTTTCCTTAAAGTAGTACAGCCATCATTTTAGTGGAAATCGAAACTGCGCCTGTTTCGTAGCATGCCTCTCAAAAGTAAAGTGCGCATGTAATTTGCAGACACTGTTAAACCAGGAAGAGTTTGAAGAACTGTCTCATTTTAAGAGCTCTTGGGTCCGGAGGTTTGCAAACGAGGTCTGTCTTTCTGTCAATCAGCATGTATGAGAGAGACAGACGCACAGTTGGAGGACGGATTGTCCATTAGATTTTAACTGCTCCCTCCTCAGAACTGCGACCTCAGCAAAAAAAAAAAAAAATCCCTGACAGGTAACGTCAGCGCTGACATTGGCTTAAGAATTATGAGGCAGAAATTTCAGCTCCCTGAAAAGACGTAATTAATCACAGAGGAATATTCAGCTGTGAAGATGGTGTGCCCACACAAGCTGTTCCTCCACGGGACCTCCTATAGCTACAGTATGCATACGCCACTGGACTGTAAACATTTCAGCATTGATGAGTGCTTATCACTTGATTGATAAACTGAGAACACTTGCTGACTAATTGAAAAGTTCAAACTTTGCTGGTGTTAGACTTCAGTCTTGTTGATTACATGACTACTAATTAAAGAACCGAGCCACCAGAGGGGGAATGGTAACGTGATTTCACCACAGGTTCTTATGGAAGGTACGACATAAAAAGTTATTAATGATTAACTATGACTTTTCCCCTCAGTAAATCCCAAATTTGCTGCTTATTAATAGTTAGTAAGGTCATTGTTAAGTTTAGGTACTGGGTAGGATTAGGGATGTAGAATAAGGCATTAATATGTGCTTAATTGCTAGTAGATGGCTAATATTATAAGAAACTAGTTAAAAGACCCTAAAATCCTGTTACTGTGTTACTAGGGCATCTATACATATGTGTAAAACACTGTTTACTATTTTTTGTGTGTATTTTAGCATGACTGAATTATTCCATTGCCCAATACAAATGTACGACCGTGTCTAGGAACCAAAATATAGAAGAATGTTTTCCATTACATTATAATTTGGTGGATAGTTTGCATCCTTTAGCTTTGTGAGAGCTTAGACAGTTCAAAGATTCAAAGATTACTTTTAGATTACTTTTGACATGAAATTATCGATATTAAAAGAAAAAAAAAGTATGACAATTGGAACATTCAACTGACATCAGGGAACATTAAATAAAATTAAATAAACAAATATTTAATCTCAGGGGAACTATTTTAAGTCAAAGTGCTTTGACTGAAAAAAATCCAGGAATCACTGCATCACATATAAGCTTAAAACAACAACAGCAACGACAAAAAACATTAATAAAAAATTAATGATTTAATGCCATTGTGTGAAATAATAATTAGCAACCACATAATCCATAATAAAGTAAGGGTTACGCTTTATTTTAAGGTCCAATTCTCGCCATTAGCAAACCATTAACTACGATTTTCCCTCAAACTCCTAATTTGCAGCTTATTAATAGTTAATAATGTTAGTTAATAATTAATAGTATTTATGAAACTTTGTAAATTGTATTTTTGTAATTTTGTATTTGTTAAATACACCTCTTCATTGTTAGATCATGTTAGCTCAGATGCATTAGATAATATTAACAGATACAAGTTTTGGGTCACACTTTATTTTAAGGTGCAATTCTCACTATTAACAAACCATTAACTATGTCTTTTGTCTGAATAAACTTCTAAATTATTGCTTATTAACAGTTAATAAGGTAGTTGTTAAGTTTAGGTATTGGGTAGGATTAGGGACATAAAATAAGGTCATGTAGAAAAAGGCATTATTATGTGCTTAATTAGCACTAATAAATGGCTAATATTCTAGTAATAGGCATGCTTATGAGCTACTAATAGGTGTAACCATAAATAAAGTGTTACTGAACTGTAAAATGTAATATAATCTCCAGTAATTACAAGTACAAAATGTTTAATCTGATTATGTAATCACTGCTGTTCCGAACTGCTACTGCAACAATTGCAGGTTTTTACCAAAATAAAATAAAGCCAATCATATATCATGTATTATGGATAAAAAAATGAATGTGGAGCAGCTTAGTTTAGTTGATGGCAAACTTTGGTATCTGATCACGTCTTTTTAAAATTCCAGATGGTGTCTGTGATCTCAAACGTGTCTCATTTTCTCAGGAGAAACATCTGAGAAGCAGATCCATGTAATTGTATTGCCATCTAGAAGAAATGATTGAAATATTAAAGAGGTCTCATTTATTTTGTCTTTCCTGCATGTTTGCATTATCACGCATTTGAGGAAGACCGCAGATGTCCTCAGAGGAACCGGTGCAGCAGTCAGTGAAGTTTGGAGTCGCTGTGGATAAAAAGCATCAGTTGACATGACAAGCAACTAATTAAGCATCAAACTAAGACTCTATCAGAGCCTTTTCTGCAAGCTGAATGCAAATGGAGGCTTAGGTTTTCCCTCTGCGGGCCCAAAAACACCCTCCCATTCGCATTAGTGTACTTGCGTACAGTAGGTTTCTGGCCCTGCAGTTTTATCAAAGACGCACACGCTTAGTCACATCTGTCGAGACATCAAATGTGGACACATGTTGCTCGGTATCTTGTAACAGCAATGAGCCGGATCCACCGCAGAGTACTTATGAGATAAGATGAGGGAAATTAGCATGGTCTTATCATCAGGTTCCCGCTCATTGGCGCTCAGAAACACAGCGTGTATGCGTGTGGTCTAAAGGAAGATCACAGCGGTGGATTCAAAGAAGTTTAATGCAGCTCTACAGATCTGGAATCTCTGACCCAGCGTCCCCCGAGACACGGATACAAGAGCGTTTAGACAGAAAACGAGCAGAGGAAAATGACTTCAAAAATGCCTCATCTTTTTTACAAAACAAAAGACTGAATTGCTACAGTGTACTGTTTACTATATACTGTATATTCAACACAGTCTCACAACCAATTTGTACGTATTTTGTACGAGGTGGCAAATTTGTACGATTTTGTACAATTTGTCTAAATCCCAGTGACGGGTAGGTTTAGGGGCAGGGTTAGGTCATTCGTACGACTTGGCTACTCGAACAAAATATGTACGATTTAGCAAAAATCGTAAGAATTCGTACAAGTGAGGTCGTACGAATTGCCGTGAGACTGGGCTGGTATATTACCTGCATTTAAAGAAATGGAAATACTGTAGTATGCCGTGTGCAACAATAAACTTTTATCGATAGTAAATAAAGCTATGGATTTAAAGATGGTTATTATATATTTATTTTTAAACAATGCAATATATATATATATGTCAACCTGGTCCCATAAAAATATGCACTGTTTTAACGTACCTTCACAATTATGATTTCATGACACAAACTTCCCAGGAGGACTTTTAAAGTATTCATCAATGCTACAAAAATAATATTACTAGGATGCCATAATAAGAACAGAACATTGCTAAAGCTCAGATTTTAACATGTAAGTGTATATATCTTGAGGTGTTTGCCAGTGCAAAATATGACGCCATAATGCAGTTGGTTGCTATCTGGTCCAAGTATGAGCAACAGCAATAGCAAACACATCTAATAACCAGAGCATGTGAAAGCATCTTCAGAAACCCTGTGGCGGACGGCCTGCCAAACTGGAGGAGCGTTTCCGCAGCGTTCGCTACATGAATCAATTACCATTTCTGTCTAAATGTCACTGATCTGGACACTAGAGGAGGCGGGCGAAGGGACAGAGAGACCAAAACAGTGATCAAGGGAGCAAAGCAGTTCTCATCCCACAAGGAAAGACATGTGCAGTGTGCAAATGTTGAGCCGACACCATCAAAGAGCATCACTAAAACATGCCCCGGTCACATTTCAAAATCAAATGAAGGCAACCAGATATTACTGTAGACGTCGTATGAGATGCTGCATTTATGCAAACAAAATAGAAGTCTGATATGCTTTCATTTATAGGGTTATGTTTCTATGGGCTGGTTTCCTGTAAAACGAGAGTGCAGATATCAGATATCAGCCTGATCTCTATCTCTGTGTCTTTATTCTGATGTTTTGTGGCCATTTGACCCTCGAGGAGGAGTCGCTCATGAGTTGTTGTAGGTCAGCGATGACATTAAACCTTCCTAAAACTGTCCCTTCTCCAGCTTCCCATCCCTCTCTCTCTTTTTAATAGCTCCTTTGCTGCTCATTTGGTATCTCTCTCATCAAAGCAATTTATCAAAAGTGCAAGCGCAGTACTTCCTCTAATCAGCCCAATCAGGCATTAAGACCCTGCCATTCACACACACACACACACACATCATCAGTCCCTTCTTGACTTTCTGTGTTCCAGCATCTCTTTTTTCACTACTGCTAAATGACACAAGCTTTTAATCTCTTATTTGAAACTTGCTAATGTAAAAAATTATGTCAGAATATGGAAACAGCAGTGTTGTTAATGTTAACGATTTTGGTTGTTGTTGTTGTTATTTTGTCGTTTTTAACACAATAACATACAGATTTAGAACAACATAACAGTCAGTAAATAATGTCAGATGTTTGTGTGCGCTGAAGTTACTTAAAACAAAAAGTTTATGCCTTGGCTAACTGCTAGTTGATCAGATTAGATCTTAAAGCACATTCTTAACATGGTGGTTATGTTTCTGCACTGGCCCCTGGATGTTTTGTTTTTTAGGCTGAAATACATGCCACATCTTTAGACTGCATTCACAGTTTTCACAATGTACTTCCCACTTTCTTGCTAGCAACCTTGTAAAATCGCCTGTCCGTGAAGCTATCTGCAGGACTTTTCCTGTGGAGGTCAAAGGGGCCGGTCACACAGAATGCGTTTTTGTTATTAAAAACACAAAATGCATCATGAAGTGCGGTCAAATGGAAAAGATCTTGAGATGCATTTTTTAAAAAAAGTTGAACTTCTTTTAATTTGAAGGCCTTGTTTTTATAACGCAGTGCGAAACGCAAAAGATGCAAGATGCAATGTTTATAAAAACAGTTAATAAGTCAAATTTTGTATAGTTTGCAGTTTTAATGTACTATTAAATAATTTGTATTCTCTTTCATTATGTATTCAGTGCACAGGTGAGTTCTGTAGAGCAGTGGTTTGGAGTTAATTCTGCTCATTTTGAGGGAGATGTTGTTTCTTGTGACAGGCAGGACAACCACCTTTAATTAAAAACACTGAGTGAACAAACAGTCCACTGATTACCAATCACAGTTTAAATTACAGCACACCTTAAGCTAGAAACAAACTTGAAGTCTATGAATGCAAATGCTTCCAGCTGTATAAGCTCTGCACTCCTAAGTGGCTTTAATGGCTCCATGAAGAACATCCATAAAACCTTTCCATTCAACAAATGTTTCCTAAGTTTATTACAATGTTATTTAAAGGAATAGCTCAGTCAAAAATGAATGTGCTCATCGAGCCATTCAAGATCTTCAATAGGTTTTAAGAAATGTAATGCCCTGCAGTGAATGGGTGCCGTCAGAATGAGAGTCCGAACAGCTGATAAAAACATCACAATAAACCACACCACTGCAGTCCATCAGTTAATGACATGTGAAGTGAAAAGCTGTGTGTTTGTAAGAAATTAATTCATCATTAAAGTCTTTTTTGTACCTTCAAATGTTGCTTTTGACTAAAATGTGACTGAATAATCTGTAATAATGATTTTCCTGTGAAAAAGATCATGCTCTGCAGGTTTTCATATCAATTTCATATTCAATCATATCATCAATCATTCAATCATATCATATTGTGATGTGTTTAGACTCTCAGTCTGACGGCACCCATTCATTGCAGAGCATCCATTGCTGAACAAGTCATGTAATGCTACATTTCTCCAAATCTGATGAAGAGAAAAACTCTTGAACTATTCCTTTAACCATCTATGGTCAGCAAAGTAGCTAAGGTTAGATCATTGGTATATTTACAACAAACTACCTGAACAATGACGCAACAGGAAATTTCAACCTGTACTACTGGGGTTTTTTAACACCGAAGTAATTCAAAACTGCATACATTTATGAGACCGTGCATAGAGTATCCCTACAGTTTTTCTATCGTCTCTCTTCGAAAGGAAAGCTGAAGCAGATGAATGGAAATAGAAGAGGTAGAAAAAGCTTTTGATTCGGCTCTGAGCTCAGAGTTCGGTTCTCCTGAGGCGTGAATTATGAAACACTCAGACCGTTTTAAACAGAAAAGGAGGAGAGGTGAAGACAGTACAGACACAGGAGAATTACCCACAATGCTCCGCTCTGCCCCAATTAACTAAGACAAATGGGCCGCATGTATTAGCCTGACACATCAAAATAGAGGGCACGTCACTCCGTGAACCGGGATGCCGGATCAGCTCCACAGCTGCTGAAAGTCAAGCAGGAACGCTGATTATTAGTCTGCACTCAGAGCATTTCTGGAAAGCCATGTTGACGGTGGTAAAGGAGAAACCAGAGACCCTTCAAAGCTTCGGAGATGGTCTTCTTCATCAGCCTCGGATGAAAGCCGCTGCTGCCTGATGGCTAGAAAAAGAGGAGAATTAAAATCGGATACAAAAAAGAGAGAGAGGAAGAGGGAATGCTCGGAAAATGTCTAATGACTCTGGGATCTTTGGAAGGTTATCAAGAGTGAAATATGAATTTATTAATTTACAGCCCACGAAAGCTGAGTCAGAGTGAAGCCAGAGAGATGAGGGTAATGAAATGAATAGCAGACAAAATCTCGGTTTCTCCGTCAGAAGTCACATCTGAAGGGAAGCACACACAGACAGATGAAGCACACAACTAGAGGATGGGTGCAAACACAAAAACTTATCATATGGCAATATTAAAAGGGAGTAAACAAGTGACTATAATGCTACATTCACGCCAAAATGAAATCACTGTATAATTTTCAGATGGGAAAAATAAAAATAAAATTCCTCAGTATTTTTTTTTTTATTATTATTTATTTATATTTTTACCTCTAGTTTTAGTTCTCTAAGGTCTATTTCTTGTTTTATTTAAAGTTTTATTCCATCACATTAAAATAAAATTTTATTTCCTAACTGTACAGCAGTTTTGAATTATTAATATTTTATGTATATTTCTGATTAATAAATTTTTATTTCGGATAAAATGTTAGGGTTTATTTTAGTATTTTGACATTTCACTTTTTCTCATTTTTATTTATCTTTCAGTTTGTTTATTTATTTATTTATTTTTCAGTTAAGTTTTTATATTTTATTCCAGTTAACTTTTTAAAAATATATATTTTTCCATGGTTTTAGTTTTAGTTAACTATAACAATCCTGCCCTGCAGTAAGCATTATGATAACTTTAAAACTCATCCTCCAGACATGAACGATACCGCAAATAATGGGATTTGTCGAAATGTGCCAATACTTTTCTAAGCAACCAAGCTTAGCCTAAGGTAAAATGGGGCAAAAAATACCAGTATGAGTCATATCTAGGAAGCAGAATATCAGTTTTCATTGTTTTATTTTAAACTCACTTGAGCATGTACTAGGTCAAGCCTTACTTTGGTCCTAAAACATGTCCCATGTACATCCACAGGAAAAAAAGTACAAAAGCTGTCAAAGGGGCAGTATCCCTTAAAAAAGTACACCTTATTTAACCCTAAACAATGCATATTTCTATATTGAAGTGACATGTTAGTACTTATAACATGTCCAATTAGTACCTAAATAGTACATATGACTACCTTTTAAAAGGGAAAAACCACAGTGATAGCTTTTGTCCCTTTTTTCTGAGAGTGTACCTGAATCTATGAGAATGAATAAATGAATAAGGAATATCTGACAGTGATATTGTGTTTGTTTCAGAATCAAACACAATGTCTCTCTCTTTCTCTCATCATTCAGGCAGTCTGAATTGGGTCACATCTGCATGAGACTAAAGCTCTGTTTTCAACCCTAGTGAGCAACCTATGCAGACAGCACTTATCTGACAAGAACAGCTTAAAACAGCTTAAGGTCTCCCAGCCTGACCACCTGACATGTGCCCAAAACCCCTTTAAACCAGCAAACCAGATCAGCCTTTACCAGAGACCAGCTAAAATATAAGGCCTATTCAAACTGTGTTTTTAAACAGTTTTTGACATATTTTACTAGATATGCAATCCCAAAATGCATTTCAAAATAAATAGAATATGCATATGAGCAGATTTGACAACTTTAGTCATTTCCATCAGTACCAGTCGTAATGTTTAAGCAGCATAGGCTATAATGATATTCTAGGGAACTGTGTGGACAGTACCCTCTTCTATTCTAACATGACACAGGGCCTATGTTTATAAGGCCTTCATGTATAATCATTTCAAAAAGAAAGGACTGATTCAGTCGGCATGGAAGAACTTGACTGAGCCGAGTACTAATCCCAGCTGAACACCTCTGGTGTGACTTTAAATTGCAGAATCCGAGCCAAAAACTCATCACCAATATTTGCTGTCAAATGATCAGTCGCAATTAATCACATCCAAAACAAAGGTTTTGTTTATATATGTGTGTGTGTACTTTGTATATTTATAATGTATATATAAAGATTTTTAAAAAATATTTAGATGTACAGTATTTACATGTCTATATTTATATTCTTATAATTTATATTTCATATAAGAACATAACATTTTTCTTAAATATATATATGTATGGGTGTGCATTTACTGTATATACATAATAAATATACACAGTAGACACATGTTTTATGTAAAAAATATATTTTGGATACGATTGTGATTAATCATTTGACAGTACTATTTATATAAATATATATACACAGACACACATATTTAATATAAAAAATATATTTGTTGTATTTAGGATTTATATTTATTAATATTTGATTATTAATATTACAAAAAATAATTCATATAGATTTTTTTGTGAAATAAATAAATAAATAACAGACTATGAATTTCACCACAAGGAGGTCTATTAGTATAAAATACTGCCTGTATGCTACTTATGAATGAATAAGATGCTACCTGATGTTATGTAAAGCATATCTAATCAGTCACTTTTGAGATTACATTTGCATCATGATGCTGACTGAAAACCATATTTTGGAAAAGAGCTTGTAACCTCCTCTCTGAGTGCTTTTCTGAATGGGAACCACTTATCATCAACATCATCTCACCATCAGCTCCCAACGGTTTTCTTTCAGGTCTTATTTTTTGGATATATACTCTCCTTTTAGCTTTATTCTCTTTCTTTGTTCTCCCACCTTTCATGTAGGTATAAAGACCCCAGTTATGCGTTTCCGCTTCACCCAAAGCTCAGAGGAACTACAGAAGGATGGCTCTAACCACCCGCGGTTACTTCCATTCCAGCAAACCAAGTGGGAGAAAGTGAGGGAGGATGAAGAGGCACAGGGTCACGTCCCCCGATTGGACCCTCCATTCATCACGAGTGTCAGGATTGGCCGGCACGGACGTGGAGAGCTGCCCATCAGTCTGGAGACAGAGAGAGTGTCTGAAAGGACAGATTTCTATCTTCTTTCAAGCGTTACGCTGAGGGACCGAGCCGGAGTAAGCGAGAGAACGAGAGACTAGTCCTAAAAATTTACTGAGGTTATCCTCGGGAGATGCAGCCACAGACACAGATGTGATCGATACGGCCGTTTAAAGAGAGAGTGTCAGTATCCCTGCAGGAGGATGACGACACATACAAACACTGACAAATGATGCCAGTCGCTCCGTTTACACTCACAAAGCCAAACGCTCTGGCTTATTACACCTAATTGGGTTTTAATTGGAAAATGTGGAATTGCCTGCTTCACATTTTAAAAGCTCTCTGGATTTAAAAGCCCCTAAGGCCTTCATAGCAACAATATGATTTACTGAATCACACAGACTTGCATGCTTTATTTTTAAGTGCACCATCAAAATATCAGTCAGTGGTCGTTTTAACCTTTTGTTCAGTGGCTTTCCTGAAGTCTCCGATATTTTGGGGATGTTGTGTCATGTTTGAAGAATGAAAATAATGGAACGCCCTAGAACATGTTGAGATATAGTCATAAACAAATGTTCTGTACTTGATTTTTGTTGCTGATGTTTTTTATATATATATATATATATATATATATATATATATATATATATCTATAATCCTTGGTAAACTTGGGCTAATTAAGCATCGACCTTAATATATATATATATATATATAAATGGGGGTACATTTGGTGTCCCCAAAAAGAATGTGATTATTTTTTTACTTTTTAAATAGTTATTTTTTTTTATTATTTTTATTTATTTATTATTCTTTACTATTTGTTATGAATTACAAGATGATAAAGTCAATAACAATACAATAATTTAATTTAAATTTGTCTTAAATAGCTGAAAACCATGATTTCTTCTTGTCCGAATTAGTTTATTTTTTCCATCATGTATCAATGTGCAATCAAAATATTTCTTTTGGCAACAGTTTATTCATTTTATTTATCAAAGCCCTAAATAGTTACTTACTTAATTCTGCAACATTAAATTATATATATATATAAAAAAAAAAAAAGAAATTCTTAGAAAAATATGTGTCACTTAATCACACGTCAACCCTGTTACCAAACCATATTTTCCCTTTAAATTGTTGGAATTATCTCTCAGAATTGTGTAAGTTACAGGAAATGATGTCACTTTATCTAAGATCTGAAGCACTGAAAAGTGTCTGCGCTCTCTCTGAGAAAATATTTGAATCTAAAAACTTCTTATACCAAGAGTTATTTTGTAGCACGTCAACTCTGTTACCGCAATATCAAAAGGAAAACAGTATTTATTATTGATCTCACATTAGGGTTATTTAAAGCTCTTTTAATCATGTTTTCATTAGTGTCATATGTTCTTAGCATTTATGCCAGCAAGTGGAGTTTTTGGAAAAAATCAAATAAAAATGTCAATTCTGTTACACTGTCACACTTGTCAGCATTGTTACTCTACTTTGGTAACAGAGTTTGACGGTAACAGATCGGGGCACCAAATGTACTCGTGATTATAGAATCAGAGTCATATATGTGTGAAAAAATGGTGTTAACTGAAAATACAATGATAACAGCTATAAAAAATATGATCTTAACAAGATCTAAGTGCATTGAAAAATGAAAGTTCTGTCATCATTTCTCATCTGCATGTTTTTCCAAACCTGTATGCGTTTCTTTCATCTGTTTTCATCAAAAGAAGATATTCTGAAGTTTGTTGGGAACCAAATAGTTGCTGGTAGTTATTGACAGACTGTACGGTGAAAAGGATTCAATGGGGATCAGCAACTGTTTGGTAACCAACATACTTAGTTCCTGAATCCTAACTGAAACAGAATGTCTTGGCTCAAAGAAAACCAGGTAAAGAAAATTTGAGAAAAATTATAGCATTCTTGGTATATTGTGAAATAAATAGATTGAATGCCAAGGCCAGCAAAGTATTCAAAGCCTCACCCGTGACGTGTTTTTGCTACACCTCCACCAGCGCAGTGACAAAACAAGCTGCTCTTCAAATAAAAAGAGAAGATATTAGTCAGTAGTTTTGTCAGTGTTACTCTTCAGTGTCACACAAATTTCAAAACTCAAGAACTGCATTTCTTTAAACCCACAAGACTATCTATCTATCTATCTATCTATCTATCTATCTATCATCTATTTATCTATCTATCTATCATCTATTTATCTGTCTACATATTTAAAACTTACCAGATTCCAATTGGAATTTTTTCAATAAAATCAACATAAGACATTATTAATTAAATGCTGAATTTTGTGCAATGCTTCCTGACATATACCAATCATTGTCTCTACTGTTCAGAGACAGTAGACCAGAAGATTGGGAAATATCACACACACGTGTGGAAAAAAAGGGTTCAAAATAATGCATTAGTTAAGCATTAATTAATGGTTAATTTGTTCACAATTAAGCATTAGTTGAGCAAAAACACACT
>JAUCMR010000071.1:1625990-1640443 GCA_032357425.1 Enteromius argenteus
TAATTACTAGTGTGTTTTTGCTCAACTAATGCTTAATTGTGAACAAATTAACCATTAATTAATGCTTAACTAATGCAGTATTCTGGACCCTTAAAATAAAGTGTTACAAAAAAAAAGATCAGGGGTGAGATCAGGACTTTCATCTGTTTGCTTGCGCAAAAGTTTAGGCAGCTTGCATCAGACATCCTGACACAGCTGCTCTGGATCATGGCAGTCCAATCACATCCCTGACCCAGGTTCACTTCATCTCTTCTGTCTCACGCTAGATCTGCACTCTCACCCCTTCACAAGCACTTTCATTTTACAGTAGAAAGCCCAAGGAGACGCTCAGTGTGAACGAGGTGCGTAATATGAGGTTAAGTCCGTAATGATGGAACGGCATTCATCTCAACAGTCCTTGAGCATTTGTTATGTTCTCCGACGTGTTTGGGTTCAGGACCCGGAAGGGTTTTGTCCAAAACAACTGAGGAATATTCCATGGAAATGAAGTGAAATGTGTTTGTAAATGAATGCCGCTCGAGGTCGTTCACACATTTGATTTTTTTTTCTCACGTAAGCACACCAGCAGAATGTGTGTGTGGGAAAGAAAGAAAGAAAGAGATTTTCTGTCAGATCTCGGGCCACTTACAGGTAAACTAGACAGTTGAAGTAGCAGTTTTAACCAAGATAAACAGCTTTTAAGAGGTTTTCTCAGTGTCGACAGATCAGTATCTGATGTGGAAGTTCAGTCTCAGGTAAGCTGTCATAGGTCGTCAGATGAATACAGCACTATGAAATGTCACGCTGATTTACCAATGTTAGGTAAGCTTACACATCCTGAGCATTTCTGAGGAAAACTAGTCATCGCATTTGACAAAGTTTGCAAGGCTGGGCCTTTGAAAAACATGTCAATACTGTTTGAGGCACGCTGAGACTTTGTAGCATCTAAATGAGACATTCATGAGCCAAGGTTGGGCACAATTCAACATTTAAAAACTAGTTTCCTTTTCATTTCAAGAGTGTAAAATTGAATTGAAAAGCACACAGGAAATTGAATTGACAGGAAGAGTAACTTACTGCTGATTAAACATTCTTCCATTGTCCACAAAACTTGTGGATGCTAATGCTAATCAGTTACAGTAGCAAATCTAATGTTTAGTACTTTTGTTATGTGCTTCTCTCTCTCTTTTTTATATTTTGGTAACCTTTGTTAACTCTAATTAATGCACAAGCATTAGCTAATACAGTTGTTATAGCATTTATGAAGCTTTGTTAATAGTTAATAACAATACACCTGTTAGTTCATGTTGGCTCAGGTTCATTAAATATAATATTAACAGATATTTAAAACAAAATTTTGGGTCCCACTTTATTTTAAGATTCAGTTCTCACTATTAACAAACCTATTAACTTTTGCCTAAATAAACTAATTTGCTGCTTATTTGCTGCTTAATAGTTAGTAAGGTAGTTGTTAAGTTTAAGTATTGAGTATGATTAGGGATGTAGAATATGGTCATGCAGAATATGTGCTTTATAAGTACTGACAAACAGCCAATATGTAAATAATTGATTTTCTGGTTCAAATGAAATATATAAATTTCTTTAAATTTCAATTATTTTTAATTCTTCTTCCTTGCATTCAAATTCAAATTTCAAGCTTTGTATACTGTTTGCTAAATCATTTCAAAATTCGGAACTGAACTAGAATTTAACAAGCACTGTCGGTTCAATTGTGAATAACATTCACATGCATAAATATTTGCATATTTAGGGTTTGGTCACTTTTATTTTTGGCCAGGATTAGCAGCACTTTGGAACACTCCTCTTATCACTAAGTGGCTCAGACAAACTGACATGTTCTGCAGTTCACTATATGTCTTAGTCTGGATGAATCAGCATCAAGCGGTTGGTAAATGGCTGGTTGTGTCGTGACAGCTGGACCTCATGTTGATGAGTATCTGGCTCTCTGAGACATGATCAACAGAGCGAAGGACGCTGGTAAAGTGCATTAACGTTTAGTGACAGTCCCAGGATATTTAACATAATAAAAACGCAACAATACTTACCTATATCAACGTAATATAAACGTGCCAGGGTTTACGTATTGAACCTGAGTTTTAGCACCACTCAGTGGACATTTCTCTCTGAAACTGCGGCGAAATGTGCAGTGAGGTACATAATACGGTGTTGCACAAAAAGTGCACAGAAGTACATATTTTTATGAGACCGGGTTGGTACAAAATGTGTGATTTTAACAGTAAAATGTTAACATAAAAACCAAGTGACCAGATCCCTTGCTATACACTGTGAAAAACTCCAACAGATCAATCAGTTCATGCAATTTTACAGAAATTAAAATTTTAAAAACCCACTTTTATAATTGAAAAAGAACTAAATATAATTTAATTTAAAGTACATTTAGGTTCAATCTGTAAAACCTAAAATATTACCATATTTGTATGGTAAATTCCTGGAAACTACTTCCCAATTGACTGCAAATTTCACAGCTTTGTACTTCATAGCATTGCTACTGCCCAGCACTGTTCATACACACCCTAAAATGATGAAACTTCAACTATCATGTATCATCTACTGGGCCAGACGTTCACAGCACCTTTCTCAGATCCTCCATTGTTTCTCCTCCAGTAGAGAACTCACAGGTTTATGAGAACGAAACACCCTTAGTGCAGCACTACCTTTCTCCATCTGCCTATTACCTCCCATTTACAGAAACAGGCCTCATGCACAGTCTAGCTGAACTGATTTCATCCCCTCCTGTCTTTTACACTTAGTGCCTAATTGCTCCGCTCATGAGCTCCAGACTCAAGCCAACCTGCAGTTAGCATAGCTGTCCGGCCAATAACACTGCCGCCCGCCTCTCATTAATACCGAGTCCACGGAGAGGCGAACCACCACGCTAAAACTTCCACTCTCCACATCTTTCAGTGGTCCGCAGGCAAGGGAAAAACAACTTAATGAGTCTTAACCGAGCACCCAGCAGGACCATTTATAACCGTTATACTAGATGCCGCTTTCTGCTGTTAGTGATCGCGTTCTCGCTAATTTACTGCCGGTGAGGAGAGGTCATTCATCTACTTTATGTCTCTGCAAATATGAATCAGCCCACCTTTTATACTCACATCTGAGGGTTGGTCTCTTGTGTGGGCTAATGTACGCGCCGCGACATAAGCTTTGCATTAGTTCTGTGAATGAATCAGCGCTAGCTTTTGTTTTCTTTGAAAATTGGTATGGTGGCAATTTAAAGAAAAAATGGCTTGTGTGCGTAATGGGAGTATTTAATGTTGTTACAAAAAAAGGAAGAAAAATATCCACTAAGACTTTGTGAAACAATCACTTTGCAACATTCTTGCAACACAGAGAGTGAGAAAGCAACTGCAAAGGTTGCAATGTCTGATTCTTTAAATCAAGCCATATGGTATGAATAAATTTATCAGTTCAGTTCAAATTAAATATCAGCTTTAAACTATTCATTTTACTATGTGAATCAGTGAATCAGAGATCACAACATTTGATCTGTTATTATTTTAACTAAAAAAATAAGAAAATAAATGAAATGCTCATAAACTGCCTCTCTCCATTCATGACTAACTAACCAAAATAAAGAGAGAGAGAGAAAGTAGTAGATTTGTAGACTGACAAAAGCAGTTCATTTTGTTTTCTTATGTCTTCAATTCCCTCTTTCCATCTTTCTCCACCTTCACTTCACCGATCAACTTCCCCAAGCATCTCTTCAGCATCATTATCTGCTTTTGGCATCTCTTTTCTCTCACCCTCGTTCTCTCTCTCCATCTGTCTCCCTCTCTCTCTCTTTAAGAGAGAAGTCACAGTTGTGATGTGTGCCGTCTGGATCGATACGGAATCGATGCTGTCAGCTCTTTTGTGTGCGAACAATGACTGCTGGTTGTCCACAGCTGTGACACACAGTCTTATCAGTATCGTCACCATCACTCCATTCAGACACCATTCACGCTCTTATGAATATACGAGCGCATCTCAAACGTCACAAAGCCTGACATGGGCAGAGCAGTCAGAAATTCAGAGTAAGATGTTCTGAATGGACAACATTACCCTGATGGAAAAAACAGGTTAGCCTGGTTTTGCAACAGGGGAGATAGTTTGATGCTGATCCACTGTGGTCTAGCAGCCATTACCAGCTTAAGAAAGGCAGCCTGCAATGTAGAAACTAACGTAGTGTTATGAGTTTCTCCAGAAAAAGATTTAAAAAAACAACAGAAACAAATTAGGCAGTTGTTGATATATTGTTGTAGATACTGCATTAAAGAATACTGATAAATATTACTTCAAAGACCCAATAGAACACGAACAAAAGCATAGCAACTCCTTAGCAACAGAACAGAAACTACAACAAATAAATAACCTAATGAGGCAAGAGTAAAGGTCCGTTCATACCAGCAACAATAACTATAAAGATAACGATAAAGATAACTGTATCCACAGAAGGTCATCTGCTGCTTTAAATTCTCAAGTTGTGACAGCAGGATTGATTCTGATTGGCTGTCAATGTTTTATGTCATTCATCAGCTGGGAAAAAAAAAATCATTCTGAAAGTGATTGCAACAATATCATATCTCTGCTATTCTTTAGAACTATATTTAAAAATCATTATGTTTACAGTTATTGTCCTTGATGTGAACCAGTTTTAAAGGCAGGGTAAGTGATTTCTGGAAGCGAATTATGATATTTGAAATCACCAAAACAAACACACCCCTATTTTGATAGCTCCGCCCCACACATATGTAGGCAATGATTAGTTCTGTGAAGCAAAGCAGAACCAATGTTAAACCGTGTCTACACGAGATGTGAGCAGAGCGACAATTCTCTGACAGAAAACTGCTGCCACGTTCTATTTATGACGTGCTGACAAACATTTCAAATGATTTTCAACGGTCGCTTTATCGCCTCCAGTGTAGACAGACTTTAGCTGTTGCGGCGTGGCGTCTGGTGGAGACACGTTACCCACCTTTCGAGAAGAACCAAAGCAACCTTGGTGTCCGATCGCAGGCCTTCCTCTCCTTGAGTTCTCTCCATCGCTGGAAAGCTGATAGGATATTTACACGGGTCCTACTTTTTGCCTTATCGTTCCGCAGACATTTTCCTCTGCTCGGCTGTTCACTGAACGCACTCTCCTCCACATCATTAGTAGCCACACCCCTAACTGCTGATTGGCTACAAGTTTGTTTGGGTACTCGGCCCCAACTCTGTTTTCTAAAGCATTTTTGAAAAATCACTTAGCCTGCCTTTAACATTTGTTTTGCTTACATAATTGACCCTTCACTAAAACATGCCCTACTTAGTTACCGTTGCTATGACCAACAAGCCAAGGAATGCACTCTCATATCACATATAATGTTCTCCCACATACACCTGGTTACTTCTGGTATGAACAAAGTCTCAGTTCTCAAATTTTGTCATTTTTTAAAGGAATTCCAACAATAATTTCCATTTAATGTATTGTGACAGATGACTGTATTACCTCAGAACAAGCAACACATAAGAACCAGTCACATAAAGCACAAAATAAACATGAATGAACATCAGAAGGTATTTTATTTCAACCACAGAAACACATCAAGACACATTTTTCAAGTTCAAGTCCACCAAAGTTATGATAGCAGATCGCCTGTCAATCAAACTCTTTGTGAAGGGTTAATTCGTTCTATACTAAAACCTTTTCCATTGAAAAGTTTTGGGTCTGCAACAGTTTAAAAAAAACTTAGCAACTGATCAGAATCCCACCCTATGAATACTCTATCAAATACAGAGCAATGCACGGAAATATTTCAGAACTGTATGGCAACAGCACAGCAAAATACTCCATACTAACATGCAAAAAAATACTCAGAAAACCACTGCATAGCATTGTTCTGGTGACATCCCTCAACCAGCAACATGATCAGAAGTTCTCATGAAGGACAGTAAAGTAAATGTGAATGTTGTGGATTTATCTATCTAGCACCTGGAGCTTGAATTTCCCCCAAAAGAAAATGAATGTGGAGTTCAACTACAAACTAAATGGTTTCACAAGAGAAACATCCAGAAGGCTGAGAGATGGAGGGCCATACAGTAATACTGACCTGGAGCAGGTTTGAAGGAGAGAGAGGTAATAAGTGGATCAGGGTATTCCTGTCCGGGGCGGCAACGCTTTAGCAGCAGGGCTAATTTTGGGGAGCTGAAGTTCTCCTCTTGCGTCTGTTGGACAGACCTGATTAATGCTGCTTTTCATCATTAAAGCCAGCGACAGATCCAGGACAGACACACTCAGCTCTCTTTCCCTTTCTACTCCACTTACTCCTCTTCTCTGCCATTTTTAATTAGCAGTGTCTGCTAAAGCCTGCATGACTATTACAGTTAAAAAAAAAGACACTAACTTTAAGTTTTCAACTTGGAAAAAATCCACAGATGTACACTGCAAGAGTCATGTAAGCTACATACACACTGCAGCTAAATTTGGTTGTCACATGTTAGTGCTTAATCCTGTTTTGTACACACACACTTCTGAAACAGGAGCGACAAACACATTCTACAACTGAACTGACTCTCGACAAAAGTATGTAGTAACAACCGCATGCGCAGAAAATCAATGCAGTGTTTATGGAACTGAACTGAACAAATAGTTGTTGATGTATGGGAGGCTGATGGGGCCAAAAGTATTTAAAAAGAACACAAGAAATTGGACCGTGCCAACACTTCACTATTCACCTGTGTTAACAGTGAAATTTTGAGCATGCATTCTGGCTGTGTTCAGGTGTCAGTTTTCACCACATATCTTTAGTATATGTAAAGACAACGAATTTGAACAGGTCTCTCAACATGTGTCCATTCAAAAACAAACATGACGTTGGATGTTTGTATACATATTACCCAATGTATCATCACATCCCATATGCAAATATAGCCTCAAATACAAAAATTTCATTAGCTTAACGCTGCATGTTGACATGGACAAATTACACGCGTTCCATTTAAAGAGTTTTGGCCCCATCAGCCTTCCATAAAACTAAACAGCTAGTCATTAATGACAAACAACAAATCCAAAGATACTTAATAAGCATCACTTTTAGTAAGTGGATGCATGGCAACCCTTCAAGACTGTGCAGCCTCCCATGCTTTAGTACAGTCCAAAAATTACATACAGCACCTTTAAATACGGTTGGCACTCCTTAATAGCGTGTACATGGCAATAGATAGACTAGTGTCTTAGGCTCGTCAGTATGCACCCTAGCTACTGCATAGCAACATCAAGGTAATGTGTCTGTGTGCGTGATTTATGATTATTAATCTGTGGTGTCTCATATTCAGTCTGACCTTATACCACATAGTACAAACAAAACCTCCTGTTAATGTTGTTGAATTAACCCATAGTCCCTAATTAACATCCCACTCTCTCCCTCTCGCCTTTGTGTGCATAATATCCTCTAACGATTATTCTGCTCCTGCGCTGGGTTCAGGAATCTCTGAATGGAAATTACATACTTTCAAGAATCTAATGATAATGAATTTGCATTTCACAGCTGGTTATTAGAGCAATTTGCCAAGTCAAGTATCGCTCTTACTGCTGCTCACACTTGAGGTTAGTGATCTGAACAAACTTGGAAGAGTAAATATCAAACTTTAACATAACTATAACTCATAAAGCAAAATTTGTGCTTCAGACATGATGTTGACGCTGAAGTAGTGTTACTAGGCGGTTATGATGTTGCACAGTGTAGAATAAAACAGAGCCTGTATTCAAACAACCAATCAGAGCACCTCAGCTGCATGGCAACATGCTAAACACCTGGATAGTAACGCCTTGGCCACCCTCCCACAGCACCTTGACATGAGTGAGTTGTTGCTCCACTCAGAAAAATGCATAATGACTAAAGCTGCTTATATGAGCATTAATTACATTCACAACACTCCTAACAGTCATCCAGTCCGTCTGAACACACAACAGACAGCAGCGACGTACAGACGGGAACATCCAGACCATCTGCTGCTTTTATCTTATCAACTGCTTTCCATGGATATTATCCATGTGTTTCCACACTGAAGTCAAGCCTTGACCTCACAGACAAAATCAAAACCATTTTCAGGCTCAAAATAATGATACAGGTATATTAAGCCTGTGTTTTCTGGACAAAAACATGCATTGTATAGAAAAAAAATATGCTGTATAATGGGAGTATGCTGTACAATCCTACTGAATCTATAGCACATAACAGACCAATTACAAAACATATTTAGCAATCAAACTTAATTATGCATGAACAAAAAAAAAATAATAATAATCATGAGCATAAATCTGTGATTACTGGAAGAGACTGATTCAATTTTTAGGTAAAATATGTGACCCTGAAGTCTTAAGTAGCACAGATGTATTTGTAATAGCCAAAAAATACATTGTATGATTGTTATAATGTTATAATGATTGATTTTTCTTTTATGCCAAAAATCTTTAGGACATTAAGATCATGTTCCATGAACTTCCTACTATAAATATATAAAAACATAATAATATGCATTGCTAAGAATATCATTTGGGCAACTTTAAAGGTTTTTTGCACCATCAGATTCTAGATTTTCAAGTGGTTTTATCTTATATATTTATCTTATAATATTGACCAATCATAACAAATATATATCAATAGAAAGCTTATTTATTAATCTTTCAGATGATGTATAAATCTCAATTTTGAAAAATTTACTTTTGACTGGTTTTGTGGTCCAGGGTTACATATAATAATGGCAATCAAAAACATATACAATGTGCATATTTTTCACAGTTTGCTTTGTGTGGTCATTTTTTATTTATTTATTTATTGACTGTACTAAAGTTCACAAACTTATAAAAATAATAAAGTTGTCCTACTGTAAGATGTCTGGTTTTGGTCACTATGCCTCCGCCCACTGCTAATTTACCCAATAGTGTTTAAACACCCTAGGTTCCCCGTTGACTATAAACATACTGTATTGCAGCCATTCAATCCAGCAAACGAACTGGGTCAGAGATTTCAGTTCATTGCAGATTGCAGACATCCCCTGAAATAGCTCTACGATATTAAAATATGGATAATTCAAGTTACAGCGTGTAAGGCTATCTGGGAACCTGCGTGAGCGTCAAAGTCTGAGGTAGTGGAAGCATCAGAAACAACGCTTTGTAATATTTTGAATTTGGACTGCAGTACCTATTTCAACCATTTGCTGTCAATATTACATACTGCACCTTGAAGGCATTTTGGTAGCACTTTAGTTTAGTGACCAGTTCTCACTGGTAAAGTTGCTTATTAGCATGCATATTATATTGGCCGTTTCTTAGTTTTTGTAAAGCACATTTTATTGCCTTATTGTGCATGACCATATTTTAGAGCCTTTAATCCTTACTAAGTACAAATAAGCAGCAAATTAGGACTTTGAGGCAGAAGTCAAGCTCCCCAAACTGAAGTGTGACTGGCATTTTATAGAAGATCATTGCTTGCACAGAAACAATCTGTAAGAACTTTATTGCAATGGCCAATTTGAACAGGATTAAAATCAGAGTAAAGCTCTGGTAATTATTGAATTTCCGCACCTCGCCATGTAAAACTAATCCTGTCCCAATAAAGTTTTACCTCAGTCAGAGAGAAAGCAGAGAAGCCCGTTTCGTTCAGACGTCACATGCATGAGCCGTCCAGCAAAGTTAAGTGAAGTCTATATAAAGTCAAACACCTCCCGCATGCAATAAATCCAGAAATAGCAGTAGCAGTTCTCTAACTGTATTCAGCATTAATTAATTCAGCCAATAATGACTGCATGGAATTAATGTCAGAAACGTCCACGTAGCCGGAAAGAGTACGACCTTTCCCCTCCGACGGGAAATCTCTGCCCGAGAAATCTCTGGCCTTTAAACTCACACCACAGCTTCTGAACTTCATATCAGGAGGATTCATATAGTTCAAACCCAGAGGAGGAAGTGACCTTTCGGAAATTTAATTATGTGCTTTGATGACCTCGTCTGACCTCTGTTTTGAGATCTCATCCACGGATTTATGAGAATGGATGGAGTTGGAGAAATATAAGTTTGAAACAGCAGCTAAAGGACGGGAATTTGGCAAACGTTGCCTGGAGTGACTGGAGAACCACAGGTATTAAATCCCACGGTCCGTCTGATGCATACAGTGCACCCGATTGACAAGAGATTTCTGATAATCGCAGCTCTACTTTGATACCTGGCTGGCTTTATGTAATTTACATGAGTCAGTGTGCGCAGCTTTATATCGGGAAATAAAGTTGAGCTCTGAGAAAGAACTAGATGCAGAGTTCATTGAATTAAATTTGAAGGACACTGAAAAGCTTGTTTGCATATACAGCAAACAAGAAAGGAATATAAAGAGGAATATGCGGCACACTCAAGGCAAACAGGGAAACATTCTCAGAACAAACAGAATTTTTAGAATAAAAAAACTGTGGGGAAAAATGTGGGAATAATTGTGTAATATAAGACTAAGAAGACTTCTTTCTGCTTTTTTTATTTTATTTTAGAATTCTGAGTTTGTCTTGCAATTCAGCTTGTTTTTCTTGAAGTCTAAGTATCATTATGATTTAAAATTAAATCTAAATTTATTTATATATTCCCCAGAATCAGAAAAAAAAAATGTAAAAGAAATTGTATAAAATGAAAAATTAAACATTTTATTTTAGATTTCAGACTTCTTTCTAGCAAACTCAAGTTTACATCTCACAATTTTGACTTTTCTTGTCAGAATTGTGAGCTCACTTTTTGGAATTCAGATTTTACACCTCAGAAATTTGGGTTATATCAGTTCATTAACTGATATAATGTTAATATACCAATCTATTAATGCACTGAAATCTGTTTTGTACCTTAACACTGATAGCCAAATGCAGGTGGTGATGAGAAAGTCACATGATGAATCAAAGCCAATCACAAGCAGATTTTAAATAATAACATTGTGTCATTCACACAAACACTAAACATCATGGTGAGACTCATTAAACTGAAATATACAATAAACATTAATGTAACAACATTACATGTAACATACAACCCTAATAAACATAACTGATAAGAAAAAACTAAAAAGAAACATAGTTATTACAAACAACAAATTGCAATGCAATTCTGGGAATATCAGTTTACGTTTTTTCCCTGTAAATTTTACAGGAATTTACAATTAACCATTTAACAGGTTTTTACCGTAGCATTTTTTACCCTTAAAATCACAGTCATTTTACACAGTATGTAAAATATAGAGAGCGTATCTTATCTATACACACACACACACACACTTGGATCAGAGGCACAAAACTCCTGATCAGGAAATCCCTACTAACTGCAAATTTTTATTCTTACAATTTAGTTTTTTTTTTTAGTTTTTTTTTTTGTCTCACAAATGTGACTTCATATCAAAAGTAACAAAACAAAAAGAGAGAAAACAATAACAGCAAGCCGAAAAGAGCAAAAATGAAAGCAAATGAAAACAAGGTGAAAGGGCCTGAAGAACTCTGGGGTCGTAACATCATGCATCTGCTTGCACTGTAAAATAAATGAATGTTAAATTAGTTCCCACAGAGTTACATCACGGCAGGAGTGAACGTCTGCCGGCGCCGGTTTAACTCGGGTAAGTTTGACTGTTTTCAGAAGCTCGACTCACAGTGTGAACCTCATCAATAAAATTACAGGATGCTGTCAGACGAAACGCGATGTGACTGATCTGAAAGCACCACGTTGAAATCCTCTCGCTGTTTGCTTCAGAACGCAGCTCGTTAGCGCTAGTTAAAACCACAGGCAGCATTTACCAAAACATCTCTCGCTAAACTTAGAGCGCTTTAACATTTATAATTCTCTAAGATAACAAAGACAAATCCACGTCAGTCAAAGTCTGGTATCATTTTAGCCAGCAGTCTGAAGGTTTATCAATTAAATTCTGAATGCAAAACACTCTGACGAACAGCTCCAACGATCAGATGGTAAAATATAAAAGTAGAAATAATTTAATGAGCTGCATGTAAAATATTCCCTTTTTCATATCTGATTGGCATCAAATTAAGGTTGACTCATCTCGCCGTGTCTCTGCTCTCTAGGGCCGCCGAAGAAATTAAAGGCGAGGACGTAATTCTATCAGCGAGCTCATTTTCTCATTTTCTGTGCTGTGTGCAGCTGCATATATATCTTGTTAAATATTAAGCGCCGGCCTCTTGTGCATTTCAATGAGCTGCGTTTGAGCTGCATTTATCCATAGTGACGCAGCCATATGCACATGCAACCAAACTAACATGCCGCAAATCCATTATGATAGACGAGTCCGTGAAGATGGGTTTTTATAGAGGCCATTCATATGCTAGTCGAGACGTGGCTCGGACTGAGTTTAGTTCATTAGCACAATAATGAGTAAAGCTGGGCCGCATGAATGAGTGCGAAGGTTTATGGGAAGGGATTTACGTTGCGGAGAGATGTTCAGGAGCGGTGACTGGGGATCTTCTCAGCAAATGTTTTCACAGTGTTGCAGCCGGATTTCAGTTAGGTTATATTACATTATATATACTCCAAGATGGCAGCAGATCGTCGTCGGACTCCTGCACCCAGGTATGTTTGTGGGCAGAGGGTGTGGCACATAAGCTGGCACCCAGGTTCCTAGGGCCATACCGCATTACTAAAGTCCTTAGTCCAGCAGCAGTGCAGCTCAGGCTTCTACCTGTCTTTGCTCGTGTCCACCCTGTCTTTCACGTATCTCGTGTCAAACCTGTCAATTCTTCCCCTTTGAATCCTGGTGTGTCTGTTCCTCCAAGGAGAGGTGCTGGGTGCCATCTCGAGATATCCTGGACCACTCCTTGACTGAGGATTTCCACCGTATAAATCTTTTCTAACAATATAACTTTTTAAAAAATCAATTTAACACATTCTTGCTAAATAAAAGCATTTAATTTCTCTCTCAAAGAAAAATAAGAAACCTTTGAGTGGTAGTGTATTGTTATTGTTCTATTTTAAATTCTCACTTTTTTTAATCAAACAAAATAACTAGAATTTAAAAAAAAAAAGAAAAAAAAAAAGAAATAAAAACATGTTCAACTAAATAAATAAGTCAATAAATAAATAAAATAAGCAACTGCTAATTGACAACTGTTTCCAACATTGATAATAAATCAGCAAAGCCTATTAGAATGATTTTTGGAGGATCATGTGACACTGAAGACGGGAGTAATGATGCTGAAAATTCAGCTTTGCATTACAAGAATAAATGACATAATATAGTCTAAAGTATAACATATAAATGCAGACTTGATAAGAAATGCCTTTAAAAAATAAAAAATAAAACATCAAAAATCTTACTGATTCCAATCTTTTGAATGGCAGTGTACATATAGTACATACATGTTCATAGTTGTGCTAGATGGGTTGAGAGCTCCTTACTGGGAAACCTTAATATTCAGTGATTCTCACCTGAAGAGACATCCCCTAATGGCCCATTAGTGACAATGACTGAGGCAGGTAAGAAAGAACATCTGTGAGCATGTTAATATCAGTATATGTAAGCTATATATTTATATAGAATGATTTTGTAGTCATAGACCGACGCACGTCTTGTATTATTGTAAAAAAAAAAAATCTGTGAAACAAATTATTATTTTTGTTTAAGACGTTAAACATCTATAGATATATATTTATAAAATAGATTTGTGAACAGAGTATTAATACTAAACAGGGTCTAAACATTTTTAGACTCGCAAGATTCATCATTCACTCAAATTAGTTAGTTCATCCAAAAGGAAAAATGTATTTATGACATTTCAAACCTGCATCTGACTTTTTATGTCTTATTTGGTACCAATATGTGCTATAATTTGAAGAAGGCTTGCAGTCGAAAACTTCTGATTGTTAATCGTTCTGTTCTATCTCTATATCTATCTAAAATAGAGAAGTAATTTCCTCATTATCTTCAGCTGGCATGTTCCCGTGACAATGCAGTGTCCAACAACAAATGTTGTTGGTTTAATGTCATAAACGTCTTTTTTTGTTGTTATTTCAGTGTATAAAACCTTTTTGTTAGGAATTTATGGCCATCCTTTTTAATATCATGAAGGAAGACTGAAGCTTTAGCAGGGAATATTATCAGTGAATAACTATCGTAAGACCTAAAATACAACACACACGTAATCTGGACTAGCCTGCTGGTATTGTGCATTCCCCCTCTTTTTTATCTTTTAATATTCTGCCTTGCATCTCTTTCTACATCTCAATGACATGTGTGCAGTGCTGGCGTTGGTTCGTTTGCACATGAGCTAGGCAAGGCAAGGCAAGGCAAGGCAAGTTTATTTATATAGCACATTTCATTCACAGTGGTAATTCAAGGTGCTTTACATAAAAGGAGTAGAATAATCATAAAAGCAATAATAAAACAATAATCAGTAGAACAATCATAAAAAACAATGATCACAACATTAAAACAAAAAAA
>JAUCMR010000071.1:1651278-1664987 GCA_032357425.1 Enteromius argenteus
AACAACCTACAAAACACTCTAGCAACCACCACAACTACTCTAGTAAACAGAGAGAACACCCTAGTAACCACCAAGACCTCCCTAACAACCTACAGAACACTCTAGCAACCACCACAACTACCCTAGCAAACACATATCCCCTAGCAAACACAGAGAACACCCTAGTAACCACCAAGACCTCCCTAACAACCTACAGAACACTCTAGCAACCACCACATTTACCCTTGCAGACAGAGAGAACACCCTAGTAACCACCAAGACTACCCTAACAACCTACAGAACACTCTAGCAACCACCACAACTACCCTAGCAAACACATATCCCCTAGCAAACACAGAGAACACCCTAGTAACCACCAAGACTACCCTAACAACCTACAGAACACTCTAGCAACCACCACAATTACCCCAGCAAACACAGAGAACACCCTAGCAACTAACAGAACACTCTAGCAACCACCACAATTACCCCAGCATACACAGAGAGCACTTTATCAACCACCAAGACTACCCTAGCAACCAACAGAACACTCTAGCAACTACCACGTCTGCTCTAGCGATCACAGAACACTATGGCAAACACAGAAAAGCAACCACTACAAACCGCCATCAACACTAGAGCACCACAACAGTAACAGTCAAAAAACACTTATTTATTCATAAAAAAGTATATTTACACAGGCAGCTAAAAAAAAACTAAACCCTAACTCTAAAAATACAATATTAATGGTCCGCGAAACATTTTAATTCAAAAGCAATTGAACTTCAGCTCATCTGTACAGCTATAGATACCATTAAAGCACACCTGAGCACTGCTTTACGTTCTTAATTAAAGGTTTGTAACAGCTTTACATTCAACACAATGACCGAACACGAACCAAGCCGCCATTCATTTACCACAGAATTAATTACCTTTCCATATGAAAGAAACCGAGAAGCGGCTGACTATGGGAAGGTCCATCATGGTCGCCGAAGCGTGGATTATCTATCTGATGTTCATCCTCCAACAAAATCAATTACTGAGGGGCCACTGATTGAAAAGCACAAGCTAGCTGAATGTTAGCCGAGAACACATGAAAGTCAACACCACTTAGGACCAGAATGGAAATAAACGGTAAATGTGGCACAGTTGCTAATCAGGCTACGAGTGTAGGGTCAGAAGAGGATGTTTCTTTATGAAAATGTCAGAAGCAGATGGGAGCAATACAATTTAGTCTTCAGAAAGGAAATCCATGCGACATAATAAGCGAGAGTCTTTTGTGTCCGACCGCAGGGTGAAACACTCTTCTAGTGACACATGCTCATTTCATTCAGATGTGACTCACACAAGCTACATCTCTGAATGAATGCAGGATTTTTGCTGGATAAATGTTAGCGCAGGTCACTGTGAGCCCTCGTCACGTGTCAGTATTTTATTCTCTATATGCACAATAAGGTTCAACAATGATAGGGGAACTATTGGAGGGGAAATAGGTATAGAAAATACAGCACAGGGTTTGTGAGGTCATGGAAAACCTGGAAATATCAGGGAAAACATGAAAAGTCATGGACTTTTCTATAATAAGTGCACATTGTTCTGGTTATCCTGTGCACGAAGACACATCTTCCACTGTGGTTTAATGGTTTAAATCTCTTGATTCCAAAGACTGGTACAAATGGGAAAGTTCCCCAGGAAGCTCTTATTAAATATTTATGCAATGATCACGAATGACAGAATGAAAATCTGCAATTTAAAAGCTCATTTTACTATCTAAATAATTAATGAAGTAATCTAAAGCAGTTAGATCTTAGAATAAGGAACGTAAACACTGTTGCTTACACTACTCTTACTACAGGTTTGGGATTGGTAACATTTTTAAAAGTCTTTTTAATGATTTATTTTTGTTTATAAATTTTTAAATCTTCTGCTCACCAAGTCTGCATTTATTAAAAATGCAACAGTCAAATATTATTACAAAAAAATATATTTAGTGTAAATATGTTATAAAATGTAATTTATTGCTGTGACCAAAGCTGAATTTTCAGCATCATTGCTCCAGTCTTCGGTGTCACAAGATCCTTCAGAAATCATTCTAATATGATCACTTGCTGCTCAAGCAACATTTCTGATTCTTATCAAGCAAATTTGCTTTTCAGGATCTTTTGATGAATAGAAAGTTCAAAGGAGCAGTTTTAATTTGAAATATATATATTGTAACATTATTGACGTCTTTACTGTCATTTTGATCCATTCAGTGCATCATGGCTGTATAAATGTATAAATTTATGGCTTGGGTTCCTCCTTTGCTGTGCGTCTGGTATTTCTTCAGCTATTTTATGGTGCATCTGATCACTTAGTAAAGTAACAGCACACTCCTCACACGTTATTTGAGGAATCATTCATGTCTGGAGCACAAATGGGGTGGAACTTCATCCCATCACGGTTAACCATGTCTCGTCCTCCTTTCATTTTCTCATTTCTTCCAGTGTCCGTCTGAATGATCGCTCAGTATTTCTTGAGGGGAGATAAGGTGTTAATTACCTGCTGTCTTCAGTGCGTTTAATGTTGTGTGTTGTTCGTCAGTCTTTACATGAGTTTATGGTTGAATTTGGGGGACGTCAGAGGATACGCCTTCAAATAAACCTGCAAATCACACATAAACACACACTCAAAGAAACACAAAGAACTGAATTGTTTATATATGTTCAGGGGCGGACTTACCCATTAGGCAAAGGTAGGCGACTGCCGTGGGCCCCCGAAATCCAAGTTGAACGCGCTTCTTGTGTATTCTGCTTGTAGCAAACGAAAATATTATACAACTGATACCAACTGCCACAGAAGCGCGAGCTCTGCGTCTGCTTCGTTCAGCGAGTGGCTGAAAGGAGCTGCGCTTTCAGTCAAAAGATATGTTGCTTATCTGAGGCCGCAAGTGTAAACGAGGCCTAATTTTACATGCAAGCACAGCTATTGTCATTATCTTATGTGTAGCCTGTTTGATTTTATCAGACGATGATTCGATTATAAATCTGAATTTTTGTGTGGATTAACATCTTAGAGGGTAGAGCTGGTTATGTAGTTTTAATAAGTCACTATTCAGTCACTATTTCATGTTCATCCCGTTTTATGACAACAGAAACAGTATCAGTGAAAACAGATTTATTGAGAATTTGTTTTAACACCCGATGGCAAAAATTCAGAAAGCAGCTTCTTGTACACAAAAAATCTGTCTAATTTATTGCCATTGATGGCTCCTTCTTTAAAACATATTTTTTATTACTGTAAAAATAAAAAATAAAAAATTAACCGGTTCACTGAAAGATTCTTTGGAGGATCGTCTACAAAACCCCCTTTTGTAAGCTTTATTTGTAAGAGTGTAGGAGGGAAACTTTCTCTGGCTGATTCTGGAGACTGACAGGTTTGCTGCGAGCCTCAACATCAGCGGCACATGTTCTCAAACGTCCTTGTTTCCTATCGGCGAGGAGGCGAGGGCTGTGTGCGCTTTCTTCAGCCGCTGCTCTTGTAAAGCGTGGACATGAGAGATATGAATTAGTTAACACAGTCTCAGCTGAATACCTTTCATTCTGCGCGTGAACTTTCATGTGTTCGGCTGCTGTTTTGTGCTGCTCCTGAAGCCTGATGGATAGAGAGAGAGAGCCTGTTTTCTTTATCATTCATAAAACACCACCACACAAAGGCTTTCAACATTTCTCCGGCTGTCAGTGGAGGTGGAGTACTACAGGAAGAAGAAACAGGCTTCCCACAGGTCATCAGCGTGAGTCAGCCGAGCTGTGAATGAACGACCCGTTAGAGGAGGCGGAAACAACCCGGCACAATCATGCTAAAAGAAAAGAGCCCAAAATAACAGCCTAGACTGTGATCTTTCATTAAGCACTGCAGCAAAAGACATCAAGAAAAAAATCTTACGAACAGAGTTGGATGCCGGGGGCGCCGCTATACAGATGCTAAAACGCCTCAGTGGTTTAGGCACATTGGTTTCTTGTTAGTCTCTGACTGGTCCAAATCCAAATAAGTCATCTTTTCCAGCAGAACGCAGTTTTTTGCTGTCAAACTGCAAAATCAGCCCACCTTCCCACTGACTTACTGTGGAGTCAGAAGTGCATGATGATGTAATTGGCAACATTCCTACATAACCTGCCCACAAATGTGTTTCTGAGTTGCATGTTTTAAAAATACAAAAGCAATTTGTAATTCAGCATCTTTACATTCTACTTTTGATGCAGCGGATAAAAACACAAATCAAATCACACATTTACATTTGCAATTATGCCTTTTAACTTTATTAAGCATCACACATGATGTTTGTATATTAAACTCTATGTAAGACACTAGACTTTATATTTGGCTAAGGTCACTCCTTTATGTAAGACTTTTGTAATATCCAAGTACCACTTGCACAGTGTTATATATTTCTTGCAGTTGTGTACTAACATTATTCCAAAAGTTTCCAAAGATTTGTAAATTTAGAGAAATTCCAGTTAAAAAAATGTACTACTCCCTGTACCTCCATTGTCATGGTCGCATGTCAATGATGTAATCCGCGCCCGCTCTCACAGTGGCAGTTTAATTATGCAACAAATTGTAATTATAAGGTTTTGGTCAAATCCTTAAACACAAGCAATAATAATGCTGATTGCTGCTAATCTGTGTCCATCTTGTTTTAGAGAGCGAGCCAACAACTGCTCTCTCCAACATCACCAGAAGCATGAAATTAAGAACAAACTTATCGTTTAAAGACGGACCAATCACACTGCATTCCATCAGTGCAGCTGTTCCCATGGCGATGAGGTCAGTGGATGGCAAGTGATGCTGCTAGGGTGCAGTGAGAGGAAACGTCCAGACTGTCAGAGCAACTGTGCTATTGTGATTTTCACACGCAAATGATTCAGAACAGTGAAGGTGTGTGAATTATGACACAGAACATGAATGTATTCAGGTGGTAAAAGAGATGATGTTGCTAAAAAGAACATTATTTTGTGCATTTGGTGTAATGCAGCGATTCTCAATCCCAGTCCTCTGCACATTTTATATGTTTCTCTTGTCTCTTCAGGCGTTTGTTCTATTCGAAACGTATGTGTCCTGTGAAGTAGACATCGCCGGATATTCCGTCATGATTATTTTTCAAAGTGCATTTAAGTGTGCGAGACATAATTTAAATCCTATTCATTTATATACACTGCAAATCCGTGAATGAATGTTCCGAAGTGAAGTCAACTTTAACAGATTTCCCCTGCTGAGGAAGTAGGGAGCAATGAACACTGTGTAGGGACCATGTCGAGCTCACTTCTAACAAACTGATTATCAGAATCAGGTGTGTTAACAAAGAGAGACATACAAAATATGCAGAGCAGTGGGGCGAGGACTGGGATTGAGAACCGCTGGTGTAATGCAATGTGTTTATGCGGTTTGAGGTGCAAAAAACTATTGTTTCTCTTCTAAAAGCCCCGCCTCCTGAAACTTGTTGATTTGTACATAACTCATTGTTCTTAAAAAATCAAGCTCTGATTGGCCAGCTATCCAGTGCACTGTGATTGGCCGAATACTGCAAATGTTTGGCGGAAATGTTACGCCTCTTATTATAATGTGATGCCATGTCCCTACGCTATTACACCAAAACAATAAAACACATTACAAACGAGGCATTTGTTGCATCCAGTGGAGATATAATTACTGATTATCATGACTTAGTGCTGTCTTTTTACGTGTACCGTTGCATCACGCCTCGTAAATATTACAGCATGTCAGCATTTGTGATCGGAGAAACAACAAACAACAAGCACTCCCCTTCACTGCTCAAAACTCACGTTTGAATAGTAAATAGCAGGTTATTTTAATAGCAAAACGTAACTTACTTAAAGGTTGTGAGTAAGAAACGCCAGACTGTCCTTGCAGAGGTAGAATTGCTCCACTTTATAGTCTCTGTACACAGCATAGGTTACTCTCCAGGTTTTAGGAGTCAATCCTCCATAAATGCGCTGAACATATAATATTTGTGTTGAACTGTTCAAGTCATAACTTTTATAAAGAATATCTCTTTGGTTTTGAGACTTTAGTCTTTGAAACTTTACAGATCATCTTTATGCACCTACCTTGTAACACTCTAAAGAGAAAGGAAAATTTTAAATCGCAACATATGACATCTTTAAGAATTAAATTATACATTAAGAATATTTTGTATTAAAAAATTATTTGAAGGTTATATATATATATATATAATTGTTGTAAAGACAAAGCTGGCAAATCATTATTTTTTTTTTCTTTTTAAAATTATTCTAAAGACAAAACATTCTTATTAATACATATTTGTTTCTTTAGATCACCAAGACAAACCCTTAAGAAAGTTTAAATTAAATTATTTAACAAAAAAAAAAATATTCTTACTTGCTATTCAATTGCTTTTTGTGTGTGTGTATTAGAATATATTATGTTTTTTTTTTGTTTTTTTTTAAGAATTGCACTTATGAGCATTCTTACAAGCTTTTCCTGAATTTGTTTTAAGACATTTCTTACTTCTTACTTAAGAATATTTTCATGAATCTAGCCCCAGACGAGGACCTCCTTCCATCTTACAGCATCTTTTATACACTATTTGCAGAGAACTGTAACCCAGTTCTATGGGGCTATTTTTATTCTTCTCAGTTTTAAAGGAATATCTCTCTTCACTCATCCAAATAAAAATCCACATCAAAGTCGGTGGCAGCATTTTGTTTTCAGCAAGGACAAAATAATCTGTAGTTTCTGAGTGAAAACAGTTGCATCTGAGCAGGACATGATACAGCGCTGCTCTGAGAGTTCAGCTCAGGTCTTTAATAACGGATCTCTTTCATGTCTCACATTGTAAAGTGAAGACTGCTGTTGTAAATCCACATCTCAAATGAAGTGCAGTAGCCTGTTTTATGCCTCGCTGATATCAAACCTGTCGGCTTCCCGCTCGGAAATGGAAATTCCCAAAGCTGCGATATCTGTGAGGTAAAGTCACACTAGGCTTTCTCTGCTTGTCTCTGATCGCAGGACTGAAGTGAAGCGCAGTGGACTGAATCAGGAAAACAGTTTGGATTAGCTTTGCCGAATGAGCCTGAGGAATTATGGGAACCATTTGAGAAAAACCACAAGCAATACAAAACATATAACAATTCACAGGACACTTCATTCACAACGATCACTGAACAACATACTTGAAGTATTGTGTTCATAATAACACTACTAATTATTATTATTATTATTATTATTATTATTTGATATATTGTATTATACCCAGAATGGCAGGAATCCCTGAAATATAAATATAAATATAAGAATGTTAGATATAAGACTGTTTTAAAGAAAGATCCTAAAATAATTGATAAACAGGATAAATAAAAATTGTAAATACAAAAGAATAAAACAATAAAAGCACTGTTGCAAGCAAAAAAATGGAAAAATAGTAGAAAAATAGTAGAAAACTATGTATATTTCGATTTTATTTCATACTGTCGACATCTTATTTTTTGTGGATAATATGCTGTTATGGCCCCTAGTTTCAAAACCAGTCAATTAAAGAAAAAAGTTTAGTTTTGCACACCTAGTATTGCACAGAATGCATATTGATACTATTAATACAGCATATTTATGCTAAGCGCATTAGTTTTACCTCATTCTCATCAACAGCTGTCAGCATCTGCGTCACTTCATCTCAGCAGATCTTCATCTCTCGCTCTCTCTGACACTCTCAGCAGTTGCTGGAGCAGATGCTTGTCCTTTTACAGAAGCAATAACAACAGAAGTTACTCTCTCTCTCACACACACACACACACAAATACTTCCAGACTCTGAAAAAAACCTCAAGCTGTCACCGGTGACTTTCAGAGCAGTTTACCTGCAGACAGAAAGATCTTGTCCTTATTTAACACAAAATCAAACAAATATGTCTGTGTTCATCGCTTTAGACTCACCAGGCATTAAATATTCAACTAAAGAAGTGTTTCTCCCCTTTTCCTCAAGAGATCACATTATAAAAGTCATTTTTATGCATCCCACCTCAACCAGGACTCAGTTCAAACTCTGCTAACAGACTAACATTCAACTATGAGAAAAAGAAAAAATCCATACACACACACACACAGTAAATAGCTCTGGGAGTAAGAAATGAATGCATATATAATGTAAATAAAGTACATTAATATGAGTAGCATACAGCAAACTGCATGTTACATTCACAACCATTTACTAATAACATTTAAAAAACATAGGCTTTATCTATTTGTCAAAATGACAAACAGATTAAAAGCAATAAAGATCCATTTTTCAGCGTCCTTCATTTCTGGAGTATTTCTCAAATATTTGATCTGTAGGGCCTTCAAAACTTTCATTTCTTTCTTTAATTAAGAGAGTTTTGAGCCTTGAACCAAACTAATCAGCTCAGAGATGAATCACAATATTACAAACTTTAATTTGAAGAAAATGTCTATTAGTAAATGCAATTTAATCTAAAACACACACACATATATATATATATATATATGTGTGTGTGTTGAATAAATAAATAACATATCTGTGATTTATTTATTTATTTATATTATTATTATTATTATTGTTATATGTATTTTTCCTGAGAAATACATAATGTATATATATAGTTTATTCTTAAAACAAGTACAAAACTACCTTCTAATAAGGTCAGAAAAATAAACTCAATTAAAAGTGAAAAGTTTATTTTTTAACCCCATGTGATCTTCTTTTATAAAGTAATTTATTTTGTAATTTTTTCAGAAAAAAAGACTGAAATATTAACATAACATCTTTAGGGAAAAGTTATTTTTTTTAACCCACTGACTGATGTATATCAATTCATTTTGATATTTCTTGCAGAAAACAAGACTTATGCCAGTTTGCTTCCCAAGTAAACACATCTTTATTTAATAATGTCTGATATGTTCTAATATCAGACTTCAACATTGAACTAATCGCTGCAATTTTCACGACATCTAATATTACAGAGTTGCACATATTCTGCATTGTGATGTGAATTATGTCTGTGAAACAGATATGAATGTACTGCTGTCACACAGCAGCAGCATCTGTGGACTCTGCTGTATAAAGCCATGAGTGTTGAATCTCTGCTGATTTATGACTGTTGATTATAACTCTGTGCTGCATCAACGTCTCAGCGCCGGACACATCAATAACTTCTGACAAAATTCATCTTGCCAGATTAAAGTGACAGGCGGTCGGTGGGGGGCGGCGTCCCACGCGTACAATCCAACCTATCATAGACCTCTTCTCATTATTCCCAAAAGCTTATTAAATATAAAACAGACACCATTTATCATGGCGCACAGCTCCACAACAGGACGCATGCATCAGGAGGCTTTTTAAACATGTTGACGGCAGACACGATTGCTGTGGGGTCCTCAGGAGCCGTCGTACTCAAACATCAGCTGCATGTAGCCACAGCAGATAAAGACTTATTTACACTTTTCAAAGCTGGAAAGTTTATTCTGGAGTCAAACTTCATTTTAGATCAGAAACACAGATGCAAATAGGTATTGTGTTTTGAATTGCACCACATAAATGTTTACATTTTAAGCACAGTATTCTTGTCTTATCTTCTAAATATCTACACATGCTTAAATCAAGATACATTTATATGGCGTGAAATTACTTAAGATCATTTTAAAAACGTAAAAAAACAAGACTTATCTTAAATTATATTTAACAATCAGCCAGTGAGATTCGGAAAATATATTTAATTTAAAGAGAAAATAAGAATACTTTTCTTCCTCCCATCGGAGGATATTTTTTCTTGATTTAAGAAATTATATATATATATATATATATTTTTTTTTTTTTTTGTAAAACAAGACCTTAGATCCATTTTGCTTCTTTAGAAGGCCAACATGTATATTTTATAGAAAAACTAAATAAAAATACAGAGTAAGATTTTTTTTTTTTTTTCAGTTTAAAAAAATTAGCAAAATGCATAAATATATATTTGACTATATTAAACTGATTCAAATTCAGCAAAAAAAAAAAAAAAACATGCATTTTGGGAAATTAAATGATCTTCCTCCCTGATCACAGATAGAATAATGAAATAAAAATGCATAAATATGTCATAATTGTTTTACAATATTATAAATATCACACTTTATATTACACTACTATACTGCAGTACAATTTGCAGTTAAATATTCTATTTTTTTTTTTTATTAAAAATCCTAAAGAAATATATCACGGTTTCCGAAAGAAAGAAAGAAAGAAAAGAACTGCAGTAATGGCTGCTTAAAGTTAAGCTTTGCATAAATTACATTTTAAAATATATTCAAATGTAAAACAGTTATTTACAAATTGCAATAATATTTTATAGTATCACTGTTGTTACTGTATTTTTGATGAAATAAATGCAGACTTGATGAGCATAAGTGACTTTTTTCAAAACATAGATAGATTTAAATTTATAAGCACACAGTTGCTTTTTGACCTGCAGATCAAGGTGCACCACAGCTGCTGGACCACGACACACATGCGAGGTACAGATGAGGACTGGTCTTGATTCCTCTGTCCATTAATCCCACAGGAGTGTTGCTGAATTCCGAGGCACGTGTTGTCATCACTTGTTGTGAAGCATCATGAGAGTTGTCGTGAGACATCTGAAACTGCGTTAGAAGAGCAAGTAAACAAATCATGAAAGCGAAAAAGAGTCACTATTTGTGTGAAAGATCAACCAGTGACCTCTTCTTTCTGTCCCAGAGCCTGGAGAGATGGCTGGAATGACGCAGACAGCCCTGTCCACCATGTCCTTTGAGCGCTTTGTTAAAGTAAAGGCCAGGCACCCCTCAAACCGCTGATTCAACTCTTAAATATTAATACACCAAACCAGTCACTAATTAGCATCTGCAGTAAGAGTTCATTTTGTATGGCAGGCTTTCTGTTGTTGGTCTGATGAACACTTTCATTCAAACTACTGCATTCCTGTCAGATTCTTATCAGTAAAAGTTTGAACTTCTAACATTGTATGCTTTCATATTACCCAGTGAAGTCCCAAGCTAATGCTAACACTAGATCGGGTAGGTTTAGGCTTCAGGTTCAGGTACTTATGAGACACTTCCACACAACACAATATATAAGAGAACCATATATCTTCCTCGATATCCTAATATACCGTACATTTCCCAAATGTCCATCCTCTAAGGAAGAAATGCTGACAATTGCAGGGAAATTTTATAATAACACACCAAGAATGTCATAACCTGTACAAACTTTATGCTATTGTGGAAATACCACGGTACACTGAGGGTATTAAATGGCAAAACCAAAGTGTTTGAAATATAACATGGTAACTTATTAATGTACCAGGTACACTGTCCAAAAAAACATTGGAATACCAAAGTGATCGTCATATTACTAAAGTTTTTAGATGTAAATGGCTTGTCATTTGGAGTTAAATAATTGAAAACTTTAAAAAAAAAACATCCAAATTTGGTATCTGAACAATCTGTCCTCCAACCAATACTCCCATATAAGTCGTTTGTACAAATCCCTGAAATACAATCCAATACAAAGTGTATACCACAAGGACACCCCTATCAGCAACAGGACATTTGCATATTAATGTTTTGTTCTATTTGATTTGCTTCACTATTCTGGGTTCGTGTAGCATAGACCAATGCATTATGAGATGAGACGAGATCATGCGGTCAGGGGTTCGAACGCACATGCAGAGAACGCACATGCTCATAGAATTTATGTGGTGGGGTTAGGTGTGGTCATTAGTAAGAATTACACCTAGTAAAATATGTTTTAATCACCGTGGGATCAGTGTAAAAAGTCCACACACTGCATTTAAACATAACACATATTTTGAATGGTAATGACAGTCATACGTCATTTCATGATGACAGATGCAACACGACACTGTCATTATTTTTACACCCGCTAGAGGGCGCTAACATGTACCGTAAATATAGTTCGTAATAAATCTGAAAGTTGGAGTTCAGAAAGTAAAACATCTAAAGTTGGATTCTTAAAGTTAAAATATGTAACTAAAAGCAAACATATTTGGTATAGGTGAGTTGGGATTTGGCATTTAAAAAGTTGAAACTGGGATCTGAAAGTTGGTATTTGGAATTGAAAACAGCCCAATTTGGTCTCTATAAGTTGGAATTCGGTATTTGAAACATCTACATTTGGATTCTAAAAGTTGGAAATTGGAACTAAAAGCAGCCATATTTGATGTATGAGAGTTGGGATTTTGCATTTAAAAAGTTGACAGTTAGGATCTGAATGTTGGTATTAGGAATTGATTATAGCCTAATTTGGTCTCTGCAAGTTGGAGTTTGATATTTAAAACATCTAAATTTAGAATTTGAAAGTTTGAATTATAAACAGCCATATCTCCTATCTCAAAGCTGGGATTCTGAATTATAATAGGTCAAAATTTGGTATCTGAATGTTGGTATTTGGAAGAAGAAATGTCCAAATTTGGGATCTGAAAGTAAAAATGTTTAAATTGCTTTATACAAATGCATGCTTCATATCCTCATTAGACCATAATTTTACCAAAATGACAAATAGATAAACTCAAGAACAGCAGAGATGACAGAGTAATCTGTTTTTGTTTGTATACAACATTTTTCAGGTCGTCCTCTTGCTGAACTTTGGTCAGATGAGGCTTCAACCATTTAACCTCGTCTTCAAAACAACAGAGACCTTTTCCACATTGACGTCTCTGAAATTGATTCTATTTAATGTAAGTCGACCCATGGCTCCGGCAGGGGCTGGGATATGACTGACATGGCCAGTTGTCGTGGAGACAGGTTACCTTAGGTTGCCACAGTAACTGGAGCACAGTGGTCAGAATCATGAAAATGGAAATTTTAGAAGTAAATGTACTTGCATGATTACTTTTCATTACTATTAAATAAGGGCATGCACAATAGCAATACAATAAATATAAATTAAAAAAAGATATTAGATTTCCTGAAGAAAATACAGAAATTAATTGTTGACTTACATTAAATTCTAGGCTAATTTATACTGTGAAAAAATTAATTGTAAAGTTGTAAATAAAACTAATGTTTTACAAGAAAATACAATTTCCCATACAAATTCCATGTTTAATTCAATATGTTACTTGCTGTTTATTTTAAATTATTTGGGAAATTTATAAACAATTTCTAATTGAAAATGTTGTTTCCAGTGGTTTCTTTACACACAAAACAAATTGTACTGTTATTGAGAGACTTGAAGTCAGAATATGATTGTAATCTTGAGATTTGGTTTAAATCAGACAGGATAACACTCTCATCCAGAGAACATATACAGCATGACCCTCTTAATATGAAGTATGAGAAGAGGATTCATACTGGAGTGTCCTTGCTTAGAGAACACACACACACACACACACACACACATACACACTAGTGGACATGAAAGGTGTTAGAAGTATGATCGTTTCCTGGGGGAAATAAGTATCTGTCTCATGCCCTTATTACATCCTACAGCCACGACACACACAGAGCTGCAAGTCCCAAGACAGCTCTCCCTGCCCTTGAGAAACACCTGACACACACACACACACACAAACGAAACTACACAACCTCCAAAGGGAATATTGGCCTGCCGTTACACTCTGTGTCATTCAAACATAGTTTATCACATTCATATTCTGATTCTTCCATGTTGAAAACAACAAGGTCTACTCTCTAACCAGTGGGAGCCAAAAGGGGTTTTAC
>JAUCMR010000071.1:1675267-1695733 GCA_032357425.1 Enteromius argenteus
TTATTTTAAATTGAAATAATATTTCACAATATTACAGTTTTTTCTGGATTTTTAACCGAATAAATGCAGCCTTGATGAGCAGAAGAAACATCTTTAAAAACCATTAAATATCTTACTGACCCAAAATTTTTGAACGGTAGCGTATATTTAAAAAATAAAACTATTAAACATCACAAAAAATATACACTAAATTAAAATGAAAGTGAATAATAAATTTACGATATTATATATATATTTATATATATATATATATATATATATATATATGTATGTGTGTGTGTGTGTGTGTGTAAAATGATCAAAATATGAAATAAAACCTATTTCAAAATAAATAATTTAATAAAAACTAGGTAAAGGTTGGTAGCTATGGAGTTAAGTGGTCCATGTGTCTGTATATGGCTTGTATATCTTCTTCAGTGTAAATCTGTGTGATTTAGTCCACATTTAATCACCCAACTACTACAAACCCAATCCCTTAGGATCCCCAGGATCAAATTTGCCTGCTCAATTTTAAATCATATGATTTTATTAAGTGTGATAGTGATGAATAATGAACATCTGATTGTGTTTTCTCATTGTTTCATATCAATAGGCTATTACAATTAGCAAACCCTGCTAACTGAAAAGCTGAAACCTGAGTTTAAGTCGGACAACTTTTTAGTCAAAACTCCCCAACAAAATGGCTCTGAGGAAATGTGAGCAAACACACTTTAAAGGATGTGTCTTATCTATTAGAAACATCCAACACCTAGGCGAAGTTAATCTGTTTAAAGTAAAAAGACAAAAAAAGAGAGACTTATGTGCAACCGGACTGATTAAAAGTTTGGAAAGCGTTTGTTTCAACTCCCTCCGCGTAACTCGTGCCAGAAATCACACACGGCAGAATGCCCGACAACTTCCACACGCCACAGACGCGCAGGATGTCACTCATTATCATTCAAAAGAAAACAATTAATGCGTCCGAGCGCCGTCTATTGTTTCCCACGTCAATCATTAAGGTGAGAATTAACGCCGCATTCCTCGTCAGATATTTTAATGAATGCGCTCCTCTCCTGACAGCTTGACAGTCATTTGTGTGTTTCTGTCATTCTCGCTTTCTCTTCACCAGCACGACTCTCTCTCTCTCTCGGAAGGTGAAGATAAAGTTTCCTCTATCTGTGCTCGAGCAGAGGCTGTCCGTCTCGGATAAGGGCACATTTTAACCAGTTTTGTTAAAAAGCAGCCTATTCTTGAGTATTTACTTGTTTTTCCTCCCTATTATAATGCATCATCTGACTCGACTGATTTGGCTGTCGTACTAATCACACATCTGTTGGATTTAATTGGCATTTTATATAATAAAACTCATGCATACCTGCCTTTTGATGTAAATTCAGTGTCTCTGAAAGTACAGTACAAGAAGAACATCTTGTTTTATTTAAAAAAAAAAACACTCTCAGAAGAAAAAAAAAGTGTGAATATTTTATCTTTACCTTGTCACTACCCTCAGTTTCTATTTACCCCTACAGGTTGCATATGGTATTATGCATACTAACTCTTACCCTCAAGAAACTATGCATCCTTTAGGGGTATATAAGATGCAGATGTGTACTTTTAAGGGTACTGCCCCAATATACATATTTTTTTTTTCAGACAGTTCACTGACTCCAAATCCTAGTGATCTGCCTATATAAACAGTAAGGCATCAAAAGCAGAGCTGGGTAGTAAATGATTACATATAATCTGCATCACATAATAAGCTAAGTCTCTAGTCAGTTAATTACACAGAAAATTGATTGTTGTCGTTGTAAATAACATCATGAACGGATTAGATCAAATCAAAAAGTAGTAGCCTACCTAAAAGTAATGGATTATTTTACTAACTACATTTTTTGTCATGTAGTTTGGGATCAGTAACAGATTACAATTTAGTCCTTTTAATGTAATCTACCACACAGCAAGGAAGCTCATATGGTTTTGGATACATATATGTCTATATTCAGAATAACTTACAGCCTAACAGGCTACCTCGTGTATTATTTCTGTAGTAAATAGTGTCTCCCGTGCACAATATGTGCTCATTTTCAGTATGCATACAACACTGAGAATAGCCTATTTGCCAAAAAGTGCAATATAGGATAGATCAAATATGAAATACTGCATCCCATATTAAAATGCACCCACCTTGCATTTAAATTTTGACTAATAAACCTGTAAATGACATCTGGAGCTAAAGTTCCCTACTTTGACAGATGGACTGTTTAGCACACAGCCCAAATTTGTCATTATGCATCACAAATAAAGATGCAAAAACAAACATTTCAGCTCACTCATGTGCAATGGTGATGAGGTAGGATACACAGATCAGTATTTAGTAAAGGTAGGGTAGTATTCCAGCCCAAACACAGCCATTATTTTGTCACAGTGTTATGCGGCCAAGATCTTAAATCGCCTCACGGCCCAAAATATTTGCGGACGCCCCTAAAACAAAACCACCCAAGGACATCGGAGCACGGCGTGATGGAGAGAGATAAAATCTCCATTCCTCTCCGGGGATAATAACCTCTATCGTGCACATCGGCTGAAATAAAAGCTGAGACATCAGCAAACCTCATTACCGCGGGACGCGGCTTTATGGATTCATATCATTTCACTAAGTTTGTTTCTCTGTGAGACTATCTCTCCATTCCCATTTACCGCCCGAAACTGTTTGTCCGTTTTGGTGACCATCCTGACCTCCTGTCTTGTCAAACTAATGCGTACAAATGCAAACACTGACCGCCAAAGCAAACCTTGCTCAATATATTAATGGTTTCGCAAGGATAGCAATCTAATCTCTGAAATGGCCGTGCATTTATTTGCACTGATTTAATTACGCTGTTGAAAAGAACGGGGACGTTTTCTTTTTACTTTTCGTTTTTTTAGAGAGTGAAACACATTGGTAGAATGTGCCTAGGACGGATGACTTTGCAAAATCTCATTTCGCCCTCATTGAGAAACTCCGCAGCCCGAATGAGCCGAAAGCCGCACGGTTTCCATTCAGTCTGAACAATAGACGAACAAACCGCTAACTCTGACAGACAAAACACTTTGCTTCACCACGAATGTTCCCGTGGAACGTGAGGACCCGGAGGACCGGAGAACACAGGCAAACAAAAGACGCTGATTTGTAAGAGACTTTCCAAAAGTGAACTGGCAAACAAGACCGCCGCTATCGCAATCTGTTCATGTAAATTACAAAACAAAAGGCAAAAAAATTCAGCAGGGGTTTTGTGATTGTTAGGAGGCCTAATTTGTTATTTCGCTGGTGTCTGAGGGTGGAGATTGCTCTGCAGCTGAAGGCCACTATAGTTCACTTGCCTGACTCTGAACTATTCAAACTAAACTAAAGGAAAGCAGCACAAATAATGATCGGTTCTCTGCTGGGATCGGTGTACATCCCTGAAATGCAGGTTGGTTTGAGAGCCAGAGGTTTGTTAGTTTGTGGAAAACAGTGAGGAGTGACCTTGAAGCTAAAACACTTGCTCTTTAGGATATTTTGGAAAAGAGTAGCCTAATAATAATGATTTACTAAAACAGAACTATTTATTGACAGTAGTTTTTCTAATTAACATACAGGTTTTCTTCTTTTTCTTCACCACTTTTTCATGCTATTTTGTTTATAATGTTGCTATACTTTACTGTATATTCTTTTACCTATTTTATATGGTCCATGTTATGTTTGTTTCCCTTCTAAGCTGTCATTTACGAGAGGTCAGTTGTAAACAAAGTAATAATTTCATTGGACTCTAGCACATATGACAATAAAGCTCTTGAATCTAACTAAATAAATGAAACAGGTCTAAATAACTGCAATGCAAAATTCAAAATGCAAACACATTATATTTATAAAAAAGGAAAACTCTGATGGAGACATCTATTAGACATCTGCATTACATCAGGTAGATGCATTTTTAGAGTGTTTGGTCATCTGCAAAACATCTACAGGACGTTTAATCTTTTAGATGTCAAACAGACGTCTGTTAGATGTCTTTAAGATGTTTATGATTCAGAATCTATGTAAAACTAATATCTGTCAGATGTTTGTACAAAGCTGATGCTTGCAGGTCAAGTTATCTTTAAAAGACATCTTGCAGATGTACGTTATGCCATATAATGTGTTTCATATACTTTTGTACGGGTTTTTTACGACCCTACAACAATGCCTAATTTAAAATATGGGCGCATCACGTATGGTTGGGCTTTATTTAAGAGACTTAAACGCAGCCAATTATTATTCACAGTAAAAGAGTTTTGTAACTGAGAGAAGGAAGTATGATGCTGTTAGTACTAAGGCTAACTAATGCTCTACGATTAGTCAAACACAAACTCGATGCATTATTGAAGAGTTTAAAATCAACACGGCTGTTTTTGAGTAGCACTACTGCTGTGAAGGGCAGAGAGAGATCGCAGCGAGCTGACAATAGCGGGATACCATTGATTCTGACAAATCAATGTCATTGAAACTCAAGCTGTTTTTACTGTTAGCTCTCAGAGAATATTGCCAGTTTCATAAAAACGAACCTTTGCCACGCTCACACACACTTTATTATTGCTATGGAGCCACGGAAAGTCATAATTTTCATAATAAAATTGAACGCTGACCTTTCTCACCCACACACGCTCATCCGAGCGCCACTATGAGACGGTTTTTATTAACCTTCCACTCGCTTTTCTTTCATTATCTCTCTTTTTTGCACCTCTTAAAACCATGTTATCAGACATTAGAATGAAACAATTCTGCAGCCATTAAGATATACGCATTTTCATTATTCTAAGTGAAAACGCATGTTGCTAACTGTGGAAATAATTTCCAGAGAGCGGCCAGTTTGCGATTCTTCAACGACTCGGCTTTCTCAAAGGGAATAAAACGTGTCATCCCGTTCAGTCAGAGTTCAGAGGAAAACCTGAAGACAGAGAGAGAAAGTAACACAGATAGAGAAGAACTGGTTTGCTAAAGGCTTGTTATCACTCATTTTCAGAGTGAGAAACCCAAGCTCAAGTCCTCCAATTCATACGGGTCATTAGACTGCGACAAGTGACAAAAATCGGTGATACTCGCACCACATAAACAACTTTTGCCACTGGTAGTTGAATGAACCTACATCAAGAATGAACAATATTAGGTCCGCTAATAAAATTCTGCTAATTAAACTAAGATAACTGACTTGTAAAGATATGACTTCATGTGAACGCAAGAAAAGAGTGTAATTGCCAATGCTTAATCAAAGCACAGCACAAAGTATGTTTTCCATCATGAGGTTTAAGGGCGTCTTAAAGTCTGGATTTCTTGTGCTCGCTGTTTAACAAAACGGTGGGCTTGAAGGCAATTATTTTAGAGAGACCGAGAGGAACGTGTCTCAGTGGAGCCCTGAAACGCTGATGAAGCAAACCAGTGAGAGAGAACCAATATGAAACACGGCTCTCTCGGTAACAAGCGGAGGATTAGCCAAAGTTTCTGAGCCTGCAGAAGATTGTTTAAATTAGAGATCTACAGCTTAAGACAGTTTAATGTCAGTCCATGATCAACATGGCAGAACATCAGACCTGCTTCCTGTAGTTAAAAAACACAACGAGTAAAGTATCTGTACTATAAACAGTGGTATGTGAGATTTAAATCAGTGCATCTCAAATTAGTGTATTGAGAAGAGGACGTGCAAAATATATTTTGGTAACATTTTAGAATAAGGTCATGTCAAATGCCTCAAACCCCTCTTTAAAAAAAACAACAACAAACTGGACCAGTCTGACATACTTAGTCAAACTTCTTCAGGCTTGTTTAAGCTGGGTTTTTTTAGCAGGATATTAAAGAATAAAAAAGCAAGGTACTAAAAAGTATGTACTTTTCTATCTCCAGGCAGTGAAGTATACACTTTTAGTGAGTCAAAATATTTCAGAATCCCAATTCTTTACTCTGCAGTCCTTTACAAAAGCTTTTCAAAATAAGGGGTCCACTGGTGTTGAGCAGACGTTTTGCTTTGAGTTAGTCTATGCAGGGATCCACGGTTCAGAGCGGGTGCTCTTTAGGGAATCATGGACGTGCAGCATGTATTGACTGTTCTCTCCAGGCAGTCTGGGATTTTAAAAATAGTTTGATGAAAAACATTCCTTTAATATGCGACCCTGTCTGATGTCTGGGGTTTAAATTAGGGATTGATTCTGCAGCTGACGTCTAAGTTCAGAGTTAAGCTCTACATGTATGCAAATGCAGACATACAAATACCTGGCTAACGTACTGCAAGCATGTAACCCTGCTGCACCTATATTAACATGTTTTTCTGTTTCTGGGTCACTATCAAACCAGAAAAGGTTTTTCTGTACATATGTGTTCATGTTGTGTTTATTTATTAGGTTTATATTAAAACACACACGTACAGTATATATTTTAAACGTATTTACATGTAAATGCATTTATATATTTATTTTCTTATATTTGATATATCTAAATATATTTAATAAATAAACATATTTGTATGTAAAGAAAAACTTTTATTTTGGATGTGATTCATCGTTTGACAGCACTAATTGTGTTTTGTAAAGCCTTTAATATTTTTTATATCTTTACAGATGGATGTGATAGACTGATAGATAGATAGATAGACTGATAGATAGACAGATAGAGAGAAAAAAGAGAGAGAATAAGACACAAATAGTGCTGTCAAATGATTAATCACATCCAAAATAAAAGTTTCTGTTTACATAATATATGTATGTGTATACCATACTGTGTGTGTGTATGTACATATATATTACATATACACACAAATATATAAAGCATTTATATTATAAAAACACAATATACAGACAGATATTATGTCAGACAGACAGACAAGAAATCTTAGCTGGAAGTGTTTATGTTCCCGTAATAGTTTAGAGTGTGGTTTGGATCTCAATGCTGGATGTTCAGTACAGAGACATCAAGCCCATCCTAAGCTCTTTCTCTGCTGTCTGTCTTTCTATCTGCAGATGCAGGTCATTTCAGCACTGAGACTTCGAGCAGATCCAAACGCTGTGATCCGGAGCAGAACGGGGCTGATTTCACATGCAGCAGCAGCAGCAGGGTGTCTGGTCTCAACTTGCTCCCCAGAGATGCGGTTTGCTTCTCGACAGTCTGCTAATACAAACCTGCCTGCTGCGGGAACAAGGGAGCGACCCGCAGCAGTCATCCTGAATACTAATGTCCTCCACTGTGCCGCCCGTAACACAATGCATGCTTGAGCTGGACATTTACCGCTTTAAACCTCCAAGAAAGCCATTTTCACGTAGTTGCTGAGCTATCAAAGGCCTGCCTGCGTTGGCACCGCTCTCTCTCATCTGTGATGAGTTTGTCTTTTCTCGAGGAACAAGACATGAGATTCCAGTGAGCAGAGGTGTGACGTGTCTCGAGTTTGACGTTGATCTGTATCTGACGGGCAGGTCAGGTAGTTTTAGAGTCTACCAGCAATTACCAGCCTGTCCAGGTGAGCTGAAGTGCTGAGAAATTAGGCGATGATCTCCGGTGTAATCACACTCGCAAGTCTGTCTACATCAGTGCCCGCTCAACCGCATGCTGAGAGAGACAGAACAGAGGTGAGCAGACATTGTCTGACAGGTTTAGAAGAACTCCATAATCACCAGAAGTATGAAACAAATTTCACACAATGGAGTCGATTGGGTCAGTCACAGACTCTTTTACCTGCCTGCCTGAATGTTTGTGTAACTCCAAGCAAAGCAAATCACACATGAAATTGCTTTAACATCTCAGTTGCTTCTCCTATTACTTTTAAAAATAGAGATTCCAAAAGGGGGTTTTCATAACAAATGCCATAGAAGTACCATTGTTGGTTCCCAGAAGAATCTTTCAGTAAATAATTCTTTAAAGAGCCATTTTTTCCCTCAAAGAACATTGGTAATGCTTTAGTAAGGGACCAATTCTCACTATTTACTAGCTGGTTATTACACTTATAGAAATAAAGGTAAAAGCTGTCACTGTTGTGGTACCTATTAGGTCCAAATATGTACACATGAAGTACTAATAAGTACCCTTAAGATACCAAAATGGACCCTTTAGGTACAAACATGTCCCCTGGTACCACCCCAGTGACAGCTTTTGTACCTTAACTATAAGCACAAGCCAATATAAGCACACATTCTGCATGACCATATTCTACATCCCTAATCCTATCCAATACCTAAACTTAACAAGTGCCTTACTAATTAATGGTTTGCTAATAGTGAGAATTGGACCTTAAAATAAACTGTGCCCAGAATATTTGAATAATTTAAAGAACCATTTTCATAATGGAAAGTGCTAAAGGTTCTTCATGGATCCATCAATGCCAACAAAGAACCATTATTTTTGAGTGTGTATATGTCAATGGAAAGAATATTCTGTCATCATTTACTCACCTTCATTCTTCCAAACCTGTATGATGCATTTTTTCCCCATCAAAAGCAATTTTGAAAAACTTTATGCATCTCTTTTCCATGTGATCACATTTCATGCTCCAAAAAAGACCAGTGTGCCCTATTTACACATATTCTGAAGCCATCAGATGGTCTAGTGAAAGGAGCAGACTGAAACTTAAATCATTATTGACTTTTCAATCAAAGCACCCATGCAAATCGCTATGGAGCTCTATGAATATGTGTAGGCTTAACGTCAGATCAAATGTTGTTGGTCCTCAAAGATCTCATGATCAAACATCATGATGCCAAAAATGTGACAGCTGATTTGAGAGTTGCACAGAGTTTCAGAAGAGTGTCACACTGCTCAGTTTCACAAAGATGACAAAAATACTGAGAATACCAGGAGATCAACTGAGATCTGTCTGAGCAACCATTGAGGAATTGCATTTTCCTTTGGGAAAAGACATTAACAATACACAATATATTAGGGGAAATCATACAATCTTAATTGTTTCAACAAATTTAAGATTACATATCCAAAATGGGAATTCTGAAGTTGGTGCTTATATGTTTCTACTACTAAAAGAGCCTTGCAATTTCACATCACTATCAGAGTGTCAGAAAAGATCTCACTAATGTCTCGAACTGTGCTCAAATTGTCAATTTCTCTAAAGAAGCTTAGATGAAATCTCTGACACGAAACTGATTGATACAGTGTTGAAATTAAACAAAACTGAGAACTCCATTAAGTCTCACGAGTGATGAAAGAGCAACATGAGGAGAGCTGAGCTTCACGAAACTGAATTTAGAAAGGATCCCTTCAGGGGCCAAGCCCACATCCACAAATATCTACTGTAAAGAGAGACGCTGAGAAAACACACCTGCTTAAAAGAAGAGCTGCATCACAGTGGGAGATACAAGCATACGCTTTTATATGAACAACACACAAGTTCAGAGACTGAGATGATGGGGTTGTGTCCTCCTGTAAAAAAAAACAAACAAAAAAATCGAAAAATCACAGCACATCTCATCTCTTCCTGGATGAAGGAAGACACATAAACCCTGCAGAACTGCAGCTGGACACACTAAGTCTGAATGTCTGTGGCTTGTCCGGCAAGTGCAAAAATATGAACATTTCTAAATGCATCACTGTTGTGTTGAAACTGAACACTGGTATCTCTTCTCAAATAAAAATGGTGTGCTGAAGCTGGAGAGGCTCCTGATATGAGATCAGCAGGTTTAAAGAGACAGTGTGGAGCCTATTTTCTGGCCCAGAACTGGATTTTCTTCAGGTTGAAACCTGAGATTTGTCCAGTGGGACTGTCTCTGTGAATAAAAGCATCTGTTACACTTACCAGAGGAGATAAATTCTCGTTTGGACCACAGTGACATCTGTCCTGTAAAGAGAGGCAGTTCACCAGGAAAGAGTGTTCTTGTCTTAAACAAGTCCAAGTATTTCAAACCTTCTCAGAACCTCCTACTATTAGTCCAGTCAGGTTTTGACAAGTGATTAGACAATGTATAAATAGCGACCTGACCTCATCATCTTCATTAAGTATTTAGTTCGTCAATAATTGCTTCTTCATTCTTTCTGTGGAAAACATTCAGTGTAATTCCTGAATAAAGATCAGCCTCCAGTGGCGGACAACAGAAACGCACCCAGACAATTAAAAAGACCCCTCACCACTTCACTCTTCCTTTAAAAAGAATTTAAGTCCACTCTAGAATTGCAACCATAACGGCACGGAGGAATCACTTTCAGGGCACTTCTTTCCCAGCCTTGAAATGATCATAACAGTTGCCTCCAATCAAACATTTAAAATCGTGCCCTGCCATTACTGACAGAACTACTGCAAAACTAACCGTTGGGGAGGACAGCCGCACCTTTCCAACGGAAGACCAAGGGTAAGACTTTAAAATTGGTTAAATGTTTGATGTCTAATGTTTGCCTTCTTCGCAGTTAAAGTTTAACTAATGGAAATCATGTGATACTATTTAAAACTGTAATTTTCACATGTGTGCCAGAATGATGAGATGTTAAACAGAAATCCACCTAATCTATGTTAATAGTTCATTAGTCTAAAGTTGACCCATCACAAAAAGTAATATTAAGGCAATTTTACTCTTTAAACGAGTTAAGGACCGTTCACACAAAATAATAACTCTGATAAATTTAGTCTTCAACTTGGAGATGGAAATGGTTCTGAATAGCATATTTTAGAAAACTAAATGAGCTAAGAGAACATTCGATAGATTCTGTAGGTACGTTCACAAATATTTGAGCGTTTATACATGAAGTCCAAAAGACATTTTTTAAAATTAACAACACTTGAGAGCCTCAGAGAACACTACAGCATTAGTCTTTTATGAGTGATTTTCATTTTCAATGAAGAAAAAAACAACAAAAAAACCCTACGTCAAATCTTTCAGATGCTTGTTTTATGTATATAATTCCCACTGTAATTGAATTCACAGCAAACCACACTTCATTTGAACCGCTGTGATGAATATTTGATCAAAACCACTCTGTTAGCGTAGCAGTGAACACCGGGACGCAGCGCCGTCGACAAGATCAGAAACATTCCGGTTTTGTGTAATAAATTGATACCAGTATCAGACAGATGCCACAGACATAGTTTAATTTTTCATGTCTCTGAGATATTTCACATCAGTTTATTTTCAAAGGCGAAATTTGATTAGATGTCAAGATGGTGTTCGACATGCACGCAAATGGCAAAGCAAACATGTTTTCCCTTTGGGAAACACTTAATGACAGAGTAACCATCAAACCCAGAGACGTGACATTAAATCAAAGGCTTTGTAAGCTGACTGCACCATCCACTTTAGAGACAGCTTCATTACTTCTCATTGAAGGAAAAAAAATGATGCTGTCTTTGTCTCGTCTTAGTTACAATAAAAGATTTTTTGCTCTTATTTAATGCCAATGTGTTCGTTATTTATCGAACAACATTATCACAAACATAATTTTAGAACTTACTCTGCATCTAAAAAGACTTTTTGGCTGATTTTATCAATTCATAATACATAGTTTTTATACACTGTGAATGGATGGAATCATCTTGACCTATTTTTATTCTTTTTCCTCTCACCAAATTTTCCCCTTCACCCTGAAATGTGTTACATGATCTAAGTAAAAATTTAACTTTAACACAACATCTCAATCGTGAAAGAATGCATCTTTACTCATGAACTTTCTACAACTGACGGCACATTTTTTTCCCCTTAGCCCTTTCTTAGCTCTATTTTAAACTTGAAACAATCGCTTGTGTCATCTTTAATCCACAATTTCAAATCTTTTATAAACTAATGGTGTGTAGCTGTAAGATGATTCAGTTATTTCTTATTTCTGCACTCAACATATCCTATGTGACATAAGCAAGTCACATGCCCAACATCAATTTCATATGCTTTTATGTAAAACAACACAAATGCATACAAATATTTCATGCGATATTTCAAATGCAGATTTTGCAAATATTGAAGTAGTGTTTGCACAGGCAGTTCTAACAAAATTGGGCAAAGAGGACTAAAAATAATTATAGTAATGACAAACCGTTAGCCAGTTGTTTATTTCCCTAAAATAATTAGAAAAGCCATTTCATACACATAAAATAAAATACTTCATACAGAAATGTACAAGTGCTTTTTTCACACACCACTCCACTCAATTTACTTGCAAAAAATCTGATTCAACCGATTCAAACTAAACTTAAACTCTATTTCATTCCCAAATGAAAATGCCAAACCTAATGTCTTCCTTTGGTGCTGAAAGATTTCTGTTTCAGGTTTAGAGTCTGAAGGGCTAAATTTAAAATGGCAAACATTTAAGGATTTAAGGTAGTGTACTTTGCACTATCACTTTAGTCAAACCGTTCGCAGCAGGACTGACTCCAGATCTGATCCCAGCCAGGAACCAATATGCAGCATTTCAGATTTGGCTTCAAACTCAGATTAATCTCCAGCTGCTTTAATTTAACGTTTTCCAGCTGGACTCTGCAGACTTCTACCCAACATGGCCCTTACGGTGTACATTTTAAGATCCTAACCCATTGGTTCAGTTTATCCCCAGCCTGCCTTCTGATTGGTTGGGCTGATCTAACCTTCACCCTGATTGGTTGCCCATCAGTTGGTCTTAAGTCGTTTGATTGCTGCTTCCTGGTTGAGGTCATCTTGCTCTCTCTTGGCACCTTTGCTCATCTCATTAGGTTGTTGGCCCGTTCCATCTCCGTTAGATGGAAGCTCAGCAGACTTCTTCATCTGTCTCTTTTCTCTCCTCTCCTCCATCTCTTCAATCACCTCTGCAAACAATGCCTTCAGAGGCCGAATGAGCCGTGGAAGCATCTGGAAATCCCTGAATCGGATCTGTAAACACAAGAAAATAACATATCAACCTTTACATTTGATTCAAAATAATGAGTTTTTAAACTAAGAAAGTGAGGTAGGAGCAAAAAAGAAATAAAAGGTAAGGAGTAAAGGAAATAAGAAAGGTTGAAAGAATGTAATGTGGGAAGTAAGGAATTAAAAAAGGAAGCGAAAAATGAAGGAAGGAAATGAGGAACATAACCAAGGAAATATGAAAGGAAGGACAGCAGGAACAAAGCATGCAAGTAATTAAGGAAGTTTCTATGGAAGGAAGAAAGGAGGAAAATAACTAAGGGTGGAAAGATATAAGCAAGGAAGTATAGAATTAATAGAGGAAGTAACTGAGAAATGAAGAATGCAAGAAAGAAAATAACTTGGGATGAAAGAAGGAAGTTCTGCAGAAAGTAACTAAGGAAGTAAAAAATATGTAAGGAAGAATTGAAGTAAATGAGGAAGTAAGCAATGAACGATATACGTAATGGAGGAAGTAACAGAAAAAAGATGCAAGGAAGGAAGGAAATAACTATGGAAGGAAGTAAGAAGGAAAATAACGAAGGGTGAAAAGATGGAAGCAAGGAAGTATATAAGTAATAGAGGAAGTAGGGATGGAAGTAAAAAGGAAAATATCAAACAAATGAAAAGAAAGGATGGAAGTACTGCAGGAAGTAAATAAGGAAGTAAAAATGAGGATGGAATTAAATAAGGAAATAGTTAAAGGAGGAAGTAAGTAAGGAAGTATGCAAGTAATTGAGGAAGTAACTGAGGGGGAAAAAGGACATAAAGGAAGGAAGGAAATAACTAAAGAAGAAAGTAATGAGGAAAATTCTAAAGGAAGGAAAGAAGGGTAGAAGTACTGCAGAGAGATAACTAAAGGAGAGAATGATGGATGAAAGGATGGAAGTAAATAAGAAAATAACTAAAAGATGGAAGATGGAGGAAGTAACTGCGGAAACAAAATGACATAAGGTAGGAATGAAGGAAGTAATGCAGGAAGTAAATAAGGAAGGTAAGAAGTATGCAAGTAAAAAAGGAAATAACTAAAGAGGAAAGCAAAGAAGGATGTAAGTAATAAAAAAAAGCAAGGAAGGAAATGACTAAGGATGGATGTATGGAGAATTATAAGAAGGAATGAAGGATGAATGGAAGTTCTGTAGGAAGTTACTAAGGAAGTAAAACAAATAAGAATGTACGTAAATAAAGATAACTAAGAAAGGTTATAAGCAATAGAGAAAGTATGGTAACACTTTATACAAAATATGCATAATTACATGCAAGTAAACTAAAGGCTAAACCCTAATCCTAACCATATAGTAAGAACATATAGTTATTTAGTACTCCGCACTTTAAAATTATAATTACACTGCAACAAGGACACCTTAAAATAAAGTGTAGCTGAAAGTAAATAGGGAAATACCTAAAGAATGAATTAAGAAAGTGTGAAAGCATGCAAGTAATGAAGCATTTGAAGTATGAAAGGATGCATTTTAGTTAAGATAGGAAGAATTGGTTGTGAGTTTTCCATTTTTTGACAATATCCTCACCCTCATGTGGTCGAAGGAGATCCCCACTTTGCCACTGAAGTCGTCGCTGAAGAGAGGGATCTTGGCGTACCTCTGACTGAAGTGATTCAACACGATAAACTCAGCGTTCATCTTCATCCCAATGCCGATAGCCTGAGACGTGGTACTGGAAAGAGTTTCAGATTCAAACACCAATCACTGACAAAACCATGCAAGCTCTCCAGAAACGACTAATGCTCAACCCATACCCTAAACCTGAGGCTGAACATCAACACCCAGGAACGCTGTGCTGCAGTATTACTCTGTTTTCCCTCAACCGTTTCTCATGTTCAAGGGCTGAAGTAGGATCTGTTTTCTACAAAGCCTACAACACAAACCTGTATATTTGTGGATTCCAGCTGATAAAGCTAAACCGACCGTCCCTTTACCAATCTGGAAGACGCTCTCCACCCTCTCAGGCAATCAATTCCTCGCCGAAACCCAAATGAATCCCCCACAAAATCTCCAATCGATTTCACTCAGAGACTCTCTGCGTTATTCAGCTCTTAAATTGGAAAGGGCCTCGGTGTGAGACACGGAGCAGTTCATTCATAGACCCAGAGCTCCAGAACTCCAGCAGACGACAAGGAACCCAATCAATGCTCATCTAAGAGGAGAATCCCACAACTTCAAGAGAGACCCGCTTTAAATGAGTCCTCCATCAGGAAGCACATTATCCACTGGGAAAGCTGACCACTTTCATTTCAGAAGGTTTTCTCTCTCTGCCTACAATTGAGGGTGATTTTTTTTAGCTCTCAAATCAAAAGATGGTTTCATCTTCTTGTTTGTTTTGCTAGTTTCGCAAAGGGCCAAAACAATCTATTCACTCAAGACTGAGCTGTCCGATAAGAGCGGTTGATTAACTACTGCATTATCTATGGAGGAGAATTCATGCTGAAATACATTCATTGCATAGGATGTTGACGGAAATTGTGCCGCCATGAAAATGCGATAACGGCATTACTTATATGTGAATTACAGCTGAAAAGTTTTTTGTCACATTTTTGTGGAAAAAGTAGCTGGAATTGATTTTAAAAAGAATATTGTTGATTTAGGTCTGAATTGAAGATTTTGAGTGTCAAATTTTACACCCTGTCCTAACTTTCATGAAGCAAAATGCAATTTGGTTGTTCACACTACACGCGATGCGACAGAATCAATCAAATATCTCAACCAATCAGAAGCGTGGGTGGGCGGGCTCTCTTTGGAAGCGCACTGCTCTCACAACATTAAATGTACATATTGAGTGACTGATAACATCTCTGAAATACAATCGTTGGTTTACAGTGAGTTCAGTTTTAATGGTCATCTTTGCTTTATTTTTAGTTCTGAGGTAAACGGCCTGTTTTTGCTTTCAGTATGGCAGCAAGGTAACGCAATATGATGTTTACTATTATTACACGGCTTCGTGGAATACTTGATTCTGATTGGCCAGTCGCCACATTCCAAGGTTTGTTATTCCCCGATAACAACCAGTAAACCTAATAATACAGACGCATCCGGGTAATATGAATCATCTTGACTGATGTCGCTGACAGTTTGGCGCCATACATTATCCCTTACATATCAGACACTTTTAACTTTGAACGAAGCACATAATCACCTGAGATTATCTACTGTTTGTATGCCATTATTCCACTGCGACGTCGCGGAAATAGAAACCATTTCTAACATTCACGTGTTGCCATCACGACTAGTTAGGACAAAAACTTAGATTAACATGGAAAAAGATGCCCTTTATCGCGTGTAGTTATGACACAGTGTTAGCATTTGAACGTTTTATGAATCAGTCAAAATGTGATCCAGTGATGAAGAGAGACTGCTAATGAAGGATAAGCAGTTAAAAACTGCAAATGTGAAGAGGCATTTACATGAAAATAGAGTTGTTTGCGCTGCAGCACATGTGAAACTTGCAAGTGTCAGAAATGGTCATGAAAAACTCCTTTGACGACATTTGGTGCAAAAGACTGACAAATATTTCAAATCAACAAAACTTGCTTAGTTGGGGCTTAAAGACACTTATTACGCAATATTATCAAATTAATGGAATTAACACCATCAGAAAAGGACTGAACTGAACTGACTCAAGCTGAATAATGGCACTGTTGTCTTCAGCAGAGTTGCGAAGCGTTAGCATTAAAGCTTGAATTGGATTTGGCTAATTTTTGTGGTTTTTCCTGATTTAATACTGTGAAGCTACTTCGAAACAATTTGTATTGTCGTATAAACGAAGATGACTTGACAATCACCAAATGAATTAAAACACTTTGATGCGACCCTGCAGCATCATTGAACCTGTGTTCATGTACCTGTGTCTCTTCTCGCACGCTTCTTCTTCCATCCCGTCCTCCAGAGTGGCTTCATGAATCAAAAGTGTTGCATTCTTGCCTGAGAGCAAACCAAGAGATGAATCAAACTCTGTCCACCACACACACACACAGAGATAAATTACAGCTGACATGCTGTTCCCTCTCCCCCCTCCATTGTAAAACACACTCAAACATTCACACACCAACACACACTCCATTTTTTCTCTCTAGAAATCAATCACGAGAACTGAGACGACAAAGGCCTTTCCTAATGAGACGAGCGGACCGAACCATCTCCGGCGTTCGGGAGGGGAGCTGGGTTCAGGCTGAATACCCTCCATCAGCGCCGGACTCCCTCAGGAGCCATTAAAGAGGTTTCTGTGACTGGGAGAACAGCGCTGGAGTGATCGATTACGCTGCTGATAAAGACGGGAAGCAGCATTTAAACGCAGGCTTCGTTCGTATCGATCCGCGAGTCACTATAGAGATTCAGGCGCAATTACAGACTCTCTTTCCTGCTGGACTGATGGGCCTTTAATGACCAGCTTCTGAATGACAGAATATTTCGAGGCGAAACTCTCTGTGGAAATAAGATGCCGCTTGGTTTGTCTGAGAGTTCAGAGAGAAAATCATCCCTAAATGTGTGGCTATACATCTTACAGCACAGAAAATACAATTATGCATCCTAATAAATTAATAAGTGAGTCTGAGAGTGTTTGGGTAGACATATGTCAAGAACTTTTTCTGGCTCACGTTTCACCTCTGAATCAATGTAAATAATATTTCTTCTCTCTCAAAGTTTAGAAATGTATTGCTAAATAATGAGAAATAATTCAGGTAAAGCTTTCCAGTATATAAATATTTCAGATCAAATGTATTAATTGAAGAATTAAGAATTGTTAGTCCATGTTAATTTAGGATTAATTAACACCAACAGATACAACTTTTGATTTCTTTTGATTTTAATTGCATATTACTAAATGTAAATAAAAAATAAGTAAATGACGAAATGAGTAATAATAATAATAAAAGATGAATAAATGCTTTAGGTATTTAAGTGGTTTTTTTTTTCTGTTTAATTCATGATAACTAATGTAATTAAGTAATGCTAGCTATTTCATTACTCATTTCTTTATTAGTGCTGTCAAACAAATAATCGCATCCAAAATACAAGTTTTTATACACATGATATATATATATATATATATATGTGTGTGTGTGTGTGTGTGTGTACACATAAATACACACATACAGTATGTATTTGCATGCATATATTTATATTCATTTAATTTATATTACACTTAAATATATGTAATATATAAACATAACATATTTTTTCTTAAATATATAAACGCACAACATTTTTTGTGTGCATTTAACCTTTTGACAGCACTACTTTTTATATATACACCGATTATAATTTCATAAATCAAGGAAAAAAAACACATTAAAAATTATTAACGCAAAACACACTTTACATTTTTATCCAGTTTTATCGAATAACTTCTTGTATTGTATGCATGCACAGAACACGTGTGTGAAAGCATGAGTGGTCAGTGTGTGTGTGGTTTTACCTATATTAACAACAGCATCGCAGGGCATGGTGTCTCCAGAGAACACAAGCTGCCAGCCAGACTGATGCGTCAAACTGCAGGCGAACGCGTTCTTACAGTGACGAACATAACACGTCTGAAACTACACAAGCACGAGAAAGAGAAAGGTTTCAGTAGATATAGAGCACAACATGCTCATGCACTCCTTATTCATTAAGAACAGACAGTAATCTGAAGGGTCTGCTAGCAGGGATTTAAATCGTCAATATAAAATTAATCCACATCATGAACATTATGATTATTTTAAATGTACATTTTTATTGCATTTAACACCAACCCATGTAATTTATGAGTGCAAGAAAACACAGAAAAAAAATATGTAGTTGCTCCTCTGAGTCAATATAGCAATAGACATTTGATCAAAGCATATTTGATCAATTTTTAGATTGGTGCATGGAAATAAAATACAAAAATATCAATCAAGCTACTTTATGTCACTTTTTGCATTAAACAGTTTACATGTTCAGTTGAAATCATGGTAAATAAATAAATTCATTAATAAAATGTATTACTATTATTATTTTTAATTGCACAGTTTATACAGACTTTGACCAGGGGCTTGCTTCATAAACACAAAGTTTACCAAATAAGCCAGTTATTCTGACTTACTGTTAGTTGACAGGGTTCAAAATAAGACAGACTTAACTGAAATGAGCCTGGCTTATTTGGTAAACTTGGTCATCTTCAAAACGATAATTTAACCTACTTTTGTTGCTTTTTGCATTATATTTTTTCATTTTTCTTTGCAATTACTGCTTGGTTGAAATCACGGTTCATACAAAAAAAAATATAAGAGGAAATGCATAAATATCATTATCAATATATATATATATATATATATATAAGACATCTCCACAAGAAAAAGTGAAGTATCTATAAACACAAAAAGGCTATACAGTGCATACAGACCTTGAGCAGATCGTTCTTCTTCAGAACAGCCTTAATGAGGGATTTGGTCTTGACTGTGGTGATCTCAGCACCATCACACAATAACTTTGATGGGATAATACTGCAACGATTAAAAAAAAACTATATTTTACATGATTTACTTTCAAATATAAGAAGTATGTGTGTTATCACAGAATGTTAGAAAACAAAAGCAAAGTAAAGCTGTGATGTACCTGATCTGGCTGAGGATCTGCTGGCAGTGATTGTGATACTGGTTCAGCCACGTCATGATCTGGACAGGAGCGATCAGGAACACGGGAGTGAACGCTTTACCTAGACTGTTCTGCATCACGCAAGACGCCTTTATCAGTCAAAACAACCCATTCACATAACAAAGATAAGATAAAGCATAAGTGACCCTGGACAACAAAACCAGTTCCAAGTGTAAACAAGCTTTCCATGTGGTTTGTTAGGACAGGACAATATTTGGCAGAGATACAACTATTTGAAAATCTGGAAACTGAGGGTGCACCAAAAAACCCGAAATATTAAGAAAATCACCTTTAAAGTTGCCAAAATAATTATCAATTAAGTTTTAGGCTATACATGATCTTTACTTAATGCCCTAATGATTTTTGGCATAAAAGAAAAATCGATCATTTTTCCCATACAACGTATTTTTGGCTACTGCTACAGATATACCCGTGCTGCTTATGACTGCTTGTGAGTACCAGGGTCACATATACACAAATAGATATATGCATACCAGAGCTCGCTCTCGCTCCAATAATAAATGAATCAAACCCTGTGTGAACGACAAAACATAGCAACCGACAGTCAGCAGAGCAATAAATAACACTCTAGACATACATTCGAGATGATTATTTAATAATAATATATAGTTAATTAAAGTTTCATCACACAGCTCTATGATTCAGACTGGTTGATTATGGGTTTCTGTGATCAGGTATTTTAGCATAATGACACTGATCTTATTTATTTGGGACAATGTACAGTGACAAACTATTTTTTTTTTTTTTACAAGCACAATCACCTCACTGCACATTATCCTGTCAGGTGTGTTTGTGAGGCTCTCACCGTGTGATGATCTGCGTGAAGGTGCGACACAAAGATGGTGGAGAGTCTGGAGAGCATCTCGTCCACGTCTTGGCCGTAATGACGACACAACTGACCGAACGTCCCCTCGCCACAATCCAGCAGCAGTGACTGAGACGAGCTGAGGAACACACACGGGTTTACATTAATTACATTTATTGTATAAGGATCGGAAGAGCCGCTCTTCCGATC
>JAUCMR010000071.1:1726743-1740349 GCA_032357425.1 Enteromius argenteus
CGTTCGTTCAGAGCTCTGGACGTTGCTCACTAGCTGCAGTTTTTGTGCTTGTAGCAGATATGTTGGTTTAGGGCGTGTTAAAATTAAAGCAATGTACCATAGCTATCTGTTTTTTCTTAAGAGTGTTATATTTGCATTAATAAGATCGCCCCCTCTTCAGCGCTCGGCTGGCGCCGGCTCTGGCTGTGGTGCCTTTGAGCTACCCCAGTTCTTCTTTAAACACCTCGGTCTGTCTAGCATATCAGCTAACTTTCGTGTTGGCAGTGTTGTTACTTGATTTACCAGCTGTGGCAACAACCCAAAATCTTTCAGAAAGCTCCACCCCAACAAGTTAGGCCTCTCTCCATCTACCACGACCATCATGATTTAATTTCTTACATTTCATTTCTTTACATTTCTTACATAGGACTTGGGATACACTATAGTTCTCTCCTTTTTGTTCTTTGAATGTAGTCTTTAGGCCCCTTTAGGAATTTAAAATATTAAATTTGTGACCATCCAGCAAAACAGAAGCCACCCATGGCTTCATTTAAATGCACTCAAATTGGCATGAATCCAAAATCATGGTCACGATGTATTATCTGCCTGCTAACCAATTATTTCTATTATAAACAAAGCTTTGTACCTCACTAATACTCACAGTGAAATGTTTCAGATGGGTAACAGGGTTTTGCCGTAGCAGTGGATCAATTCTGTTATAAGTCACCTGTGTCATAAACTTCACAATTTGTAAGATAAACTTAAACGTTATACATCAATGATAACTATATTAACATAAATCATAAATATTGTACCAGTTTTATTTTCCAGCGTGAAAACATCGACCGTGAGAGTGCTGTATTTTACCAAAAGAAATAACAGTTCAGAGGAAACGGAGCTAGATTAAATATCTAGAAGAAGACACTAGCCAGGTTTACATCACAGGAGTGGAACATTGTACTACAACTATTAAATTATGCTATGACATAAGTGATTTAATTCACATAAATAATTATTATTAAATATATTAAGAGTTGATCTTAATATATTAAGAAAAGCAGGTGAATAGTTAATAATATATATATATATATATATATAAATATCTTTTTCCCCCTTCTCTTTTTAGATGCAATAGTTTATGCTGTCATATGGTCATGTTACAACATGCTCCATCTACTGCTCATTTTTCCCCATTTCAATTCCATTCTTTCAGGGTAAAAAAAAAAAAAAAGCATGCATGGTATTAATTAAACAAGACCACTATTTGTACTAGACATTTATTTAATTAATCTGGATTAAAAAAACTAAAAAAAAAACTAAGAAAGTCAAAAATTGTCTTTCCTAATTTTTTTCTTTTTTTTTTCTGAGAGCTGTGTGGAAATCACAATGTTTTTCTTCATCACATGGATGTATTACTATGAACACAGAGCTGAGGAAACACTGGCTTGAACACTGTACATGTGCTCTCTGATCAGACAAAACACTCAAGAAACCACATCTGAGCTCTAGATCAGCACAACAGATAAATATAAACTTTACTACTAAGGCATTAGTAAAATAAAAATAAATAAATAAAATTGCCAAAAAAACAATCAACATTAGATATGTACAGTGTAAAAAAAGTGGTATACCCTGCATATATCTTAAAAAGTGCAAAACACAGTATAAAACTCAGTGCAAAACCATTAACAATAAATAACATCATTATACCAGTCACAGCTTGATCAGTGTTGAAACAAATGAGATTTTCAGCAGTGACTGTATATTTGTTTTTATAGTGCTTTTTACAATTCATGTTGTCCCAAATCACTTTTGCAGAAGGTCATGCTGATTACAGTCTGACTATTGAATCAGGCTGACCTTTCTCCTGATCTTCAGTCGATCTGTGATCAGTCAGCTGGCGTTTGTCTAGATCTCATTTAGGGCAAGAAATGCAACTTAATAATATTTATATGAGATCCTCATGCTTTTGGAGCATCTATTTATGTAAGTATCCTGATGTTGCATGTCAATTTTAATTTCAAATCAATGTAGTTTATAAATTATACTAACCTGCAGACTTTTCACAATGCCTGTGAGGACAGAGAGAGAATAAATATTAGTCGATCTGTTGACTCTAATCATTGTCTGCTAAAAGACAAATTAAATAACTACTTATTCACCTAGATTTTCAATGGGTTCAATAGCTTAACTGCTGTCACATGAACCTTTTTTTAAAAAAAAAAATATTAATTAGTAATTCATTTAGTTTATTTATTTATTTCAACCCATTTCAATTTGAAAACTTTGAATTTAATTGCTGACATCGAAAGATCCCTGATGTAGAACAATTAATGATCAGAATGAACCAGGGAGTCAATAAATAGAAAGTCTCATTCATGTTCACTGTAATCAGTTCTCACTAAAACTCAGCGGATGTTTTTGAGATTTAAGCATTAAAATGGTCTAGAGACAATTTTAAGGGTTGTGACAGACATTGCAGATTATTAGGAGATTCAGAAACACACACCACAATCTATGTGGTAAATAAAAGAATCAGATTAAACACTTTAACAATGTTGTATGTATGCAATTAATTATTTACTTAATTTAGCTTAAGACAAATGATTCAGAAATGTAAAATAAAGAAACACCAGCTCATATGATGCATACGCAATTTAATGTTTTGCAATTGAAACAATTGTGATTTTTACTCACCACCTGGAAAATTCCTGAAATCATCACAGATATGACAAAGAAACATTCCGAAGGAAAGACAACCGATCTCAGATCTCCCGCTGTACGAGCGCCATTAACTGACAAAAAAATAAATCTGTATCATTTTTTAAATATACTATCATCACTGTTTTTCAATTAATTGAATTCATAAATAAAGTATATATTTGCTATAATGCTGTCACATATTGTATAAAAAAAGTGTGTGACTTTCACTCACCTGTTTTCAGTATCAGTTCAGTCATGAGTGCAAAAGAGCTCAGTAAAACAACACCAACTGATCCAAACACATACACACTGAGCACACGAGGAAAATCTGTAATGCAAGTTTAGATGTTAAACGTAAACAAAAATCAAAACTACTGCACCAGTCTACCTTGAAATACACAACAATGTTTACAAATCTAATATTTTACTAAATGTACTCTCTTTTAAACACACACAAATATGCCTAATATTATCAGTACTGCACTGTTTAATATCATTAGCTGCTCAAGTCATTAACTGTACATGTACTGACTGACACATAAAAATCAGACTGAAGAGATGATCAAAGTAGATGATTAATACTGTACCCTGAGCAATAAAGCCATGATAGCCTGTAAACTTCATAACTGTCCACAGTATCTGCAGAAATACAGTCACACAGCCCCATCCAACAGCATCTGTGACATGAACGGAGCAAAATAAAGCATAATTTTTTCATCAAAGTTCCATTATGAAGAGTTTTGCTAACACATAGTAACTGATTCAGCTGGTCTTGTTTGTTTTATGATTAAGGTGATCATGTGCTTTGAACCCTAACAATGGTAAAAGAGCTAAAAGATGTGGAAGAGCAAAGAACCAAAGACAAGCAACACCAGCTGACCATGTTCTTGTTCATGCACTGACCAAAAGGAAATATGACCATGTCATGTCTCATCTATACTTCACAGTTATAGAGAAGAAAAGAAACTGTAAAGTAATCGACAGGGCTTTTAAATGAGAAAGCATTATTGTGTGCAGTAAATATTGTACCCGTTTTATTTTCCAGTGTGATTATGTAAAGGGTGATCATCGCTGCAGAAATCATTATTATGATGGTTAACATCACCGTTCTTATGACTGGAACTGAACCTGAAAAAGATGAGAGTGTGTGAATGTTTTGATGAACAACTGACAGACACAGAGCTGATCAAGGGTTAAAACTGACTGAATAAAGAAACAAAATACATCTTAACACTGTTGATCAATATAACAGAGATACTGATGCAGTTAAAGATCAGATTCATCAGATACTTACACCTGAGTCTATCAAACCATCTGAAAAAACATCGGTCATTTGTCATCATCAGTAACACTGGTAAAATGACAACAATGATGAATCCTAAAAACAGGAAAGTAATTATATTAATGTTGGATATTATAAAACAGCTGATTCGATTGGCTGAAAATCCTTATGAATATCACTCTCAGTGAATAATGAGTGTTTTAAAATGGCATTAGTGAAGAATGAATATTTTCAATTGTGTTGATCTGAAACCTGAATAAAATGAACACTTAAATTAAATATGAACTCACCTCCTCTGACAGAAGCAAAGGTGAAGAACAAGAGAATGAACTGTAATATAGGCAGAATATCAAAGATTGTATCAGCCACTAGGTCAAATATGTCAATTATCGTATTTGTCGTGTTTGTCTGTCCAGCAGTCTGTTCATCTCTCTTTCCAGCTTCTGTAACTAAAACTAAATGAGAAACAATGAAGAACTGATTTGATTCAGTTTCAGAACAATAAAGGGAAATCGAGTGAATGAGCATGTGACTAAAAGGAATTTTACAAACATATACTGAATGAATCACACAGAAATACTTACGGTAAATAGTTTTACAAAGGCAGCACAGAAACATGATCAAAAACAGGAATATAATCACAGCTCTGTCAAATTCAGCATAATTCAGAAGTTTTTCCCAAACACTTGCTGAAGAGCTGAAAGAAAGGAAGAAAAAATTGTAAATTTTACAGCTAACATACAAATAGAGGTCAAAATCATCTTGCTTTATTATAATTTACACTGGATAATCTCTGTTATGATCTGAGGTTCAGTGTTTTATTTTCAGTCCATTTCTAATATTGTTGCCGTGGCATCTCTGCTGCTGAAATGAAATGAGAGTCATGACCACAAATCATGCTGAGGATTGCTTTAGCGGTGGATTCAGTTTAGTTTTAGATTAAGTTGAGTTTGTATGAATGCTAACTGATATTCAAAGTTCATAAAATTGATTCAGTACTATATACTTCACATACAGCATTTAACACATAGGATCTGTTATATGAATAAATCGTGTATCATGTAGAGCTGCTTGTTGTTTCAGATTTGCTGAATAATAAAAGATTCTGATAAAACGTGTTTCTGTTAATGTGCACTTTGAAGTGTTCATGATAAGGACAGTTGATTGACATACCTGTATAAACAGCAACTGAGAGGACTAAATATTCTGCAAAATAACTGTATTTCAGAATCCATGTTTTAAAGTCGCCTGTAAATGAGAAGGTGTTTAATGATTAGAATCAATATCACACACACAACATACAGAAACACCCATGCTATTAAAAGAATATAAAATCGATGTTCTTTCGGTAAATAACTCCCACAAAGATGATGTCTGAACATTTTGTACATTATTATTTTTATTTTTTCTGATCTTTAATAAACGGATCAAATGAATCATACCTGTGAACTCATTCATGTATGGAAACGCCCAGAGTAAAATAAGAGGCCTCAGGAAATAAAGAGCACAACAACAAATTGACTCGTTCACAGATCCTGAAACAAAAACAGACACCATGAATTCAATCAAATACAAACGCATACTGTATATGGCTGAAAGAGTGTGATTATGATCATTACAACACAATGAAAGCTTTTTTTATTATTAGAAACAAGAGCACATTTCTGGCCGTTAAGTGTTATAATTACTTTTAATAATTAGAGACACTTACCTTCAGAAACACCCCACAAGACAAAAGCAAAGAACATGATCATATTTGGACAGACGACTAGAAACATCTGAAGATAGAAAAATACATCTAGAGAGAAAATACAACATTATGTCTGAATGAAATGTGTAATAATAATGTAAGATGTGTAATAATAAAAGCCCAAAATGGATGTTAATGAAGCCAATGAGAATACTTCTCTTACTTTTTCCTTACTTCAGATACTTTTCAGGTAACACATCTTAACATACATTTAACTATACTTCTGTAGGCAGAGCAGCACTGCAGAACAAAAACGTCTTTTATTTTTTTATTTATTTATTTTTTGCCATTTAAACAAGTTCTCAGTCGAGTGCATCAAATAAAATTTCCGCATGCAGTCAACTTATGACAGACAAGATGTGGCAGTTGCAATAAGCAGATAACATAGTTCATTTTTACAGAAGCAAATTTAATCTGAGATGTTTCCTATCATATGTCAAAGAGATTTTTAGAAGACATCTTTAAGATGTTTATGATTAAGAATGCATGAACGGATGGTTTAAAGATGTCTGTCAGATGTTTGTATACAGTAGATGCTTCCAGATGAAGCGATCTTTCACTGTCGGGCCAAAGGCGGGCATGATAGTGTATGCCAAGGCTAGCTGCCACTTATCCAGTTCACTGTGATTGGCCGAATACCGCAAGTGTCTGATAAAAAGTTACACACTTATCATAAGGTGATGCCGTGTTCCGGCAACAACACTACAGTGAGAATAATAGCTCCGCCTTCTTTCTTTGCATAAACATTTGTGCAGTGTTATGATAGTAAACCCACTCTGTGACGTAGAAAAGTGGGGGGTGGTTAAACGAGCCATTTTAGGGGGACGTGGACAAGTCAAAACCTTTATAAAGAAAATCTCTTTGGTTTAAAACTAGTCTTTGAACTTCAGGGATCTTATCTTTGTATCTATGCACTAGCAGCTTGTAACACTCCAAAGAGAAGAAAAATTTGAAATCACATCATATGACCCCTTTAACATAAATGCTCATTCTTTTCTGAAGAAATTTTTCTTTATTTTTTCTATTGTGTTTGCCTTTTGACATAAATTGACTTATGGAGTTGTTTTGTGCATTTCTGTGCCGCAGCTTAACAAGTGTGTTTTCTTTTTATGTAACAAACATGACAGAAGCAGACCTTTTGTTCTTACATAAAGACTATAGAAAGACTCCAACATTATTATATTTGGCATGTGTTGGCACAGACATGCAAGCACACAAACCCAGAGGTAAAAATGACACAGGACATAATGAGTGAACCTCCAAATTCATTCTGACACACACACACAAACTTTTTTATTGGTTGACTTACCAAGTAGAGCCAGTTCCAAATTTATCTCGGCTAAGGACACAGAATCTGCCTCTGTGTGAACTGTACATGTGTATCGTCCCTCATCTCCAGGTCTCAGATCATCCAGACGGAGGGAGAAGTTTCCATGTTGAATCTGATCAGTGAAGAAATTAGCTCTATCTTGATAATCCTGCTGCGGTCGACTCTCACCATCTTGATACAGATGAACCAGAGCCTCTGAGTCTGTTCTTCTCCATTCCACCCTCAGTATTTGCTCTAATAAACGTCTGCCAACATAACAGGGCAGAACCCCTGAAGATCCCAGACAAACAACTGCTGGGCCAGAAGGACTGCGCACAGTGAGCCCAGAAACTGAAATGACATTTTGTTCGTAATATGAAATTCTGTTAAGGGTTGAGTGCCATTTTGTACATGAAGATGCACCATTGTTTGCTGTAGCCTATATAACAAACACCCTTAAATACCGTTTCCAACACTTTACAAATCAGAAATTTGGATATTTGTGTCAAACAGCAATATATGCCACTTTAAACCACACATATATAACTAATATACTTCCTGGGTTGTCAGTTGGCAGAAAAAAATGTGTGCTGCAGCAATGAAAGACAAATTCAATGACAGCTGACATGATTCTATGCGACTTACCTGTAAAAAGCATTAGTATGTCTGAGGCTTTACTGTATGTTATCAGGGAGTGGAAAATAGTAACTTTAACTTCAGAGAGGTAATTTGTGGAGCAGGGGCACATAAATAATCAACCAAATGATAATAATTTATTGGTTAGGCTCAGTTTTCTTGTACCGTATTTATACCTGAATTTCTTACCTTGGAACAGCAAAGAATAATATTCGCCTACAGTAGAGAGGAAGAAAAGAGACAATTCAATAAAAGTTCTCAAACCTTTTACCATGTCAACAGCTTAAATATTCTAGAATTGTTATATAAAAATTACATTTGATTAGCTGTTGTTTAGCTATTATAAAAGATAATTGTTGTGGCATTGCTGATAATGTATATTTCTTTTGTTTTTGTTGTTCTTTCGAACTGGACAAGTATTGCAGCCCCAAAGAGTATCTGGACACTTAAGTCACACTTAAAAATGACTAAATGTCAGTAGATTAAAATAAAGCAAGTATCAATTGTTGGTTACACAGATGTATTGGTTAAAATTGCAAGTATCAGTTATAAATGAATATATTCACTTACCCATTTCCAAAATGATTTTAGTTGAAAATAAATGCTGACTGTGAACTGTGCATATATATTCTCCCTCATCTTCAGCTCTCAGATTGTCCAGATGGAGGGAGAAGTTTCCATGCTGAATCTGATCAGTAAAGAAATGAGCTCTATCATGATAATCCTGTTCCTGGGACTCTGGTCGACTCTCACCATCTTGATACAGATGAACCAGAGCCTCTGAGTCTGCTCTTCTCCATTCCACCTCCAGATCCTCCATTGATAAGAGTTCATCAACATAACAGGGTAAAATTGCAGAAGCTTTCATAGGAACAAATGGTTGAATGAACCCTTAAAAAAAATACATTTTATTATTCCGTTAATTAATTTGAGGGAATAGTTGTTTACTGTTTTGTTTTATTAATTGATTGGTTATACTATAATGGATAATTGATTGATTGCACAAAAAGTGAAATAAATACTTAGAGCTGTGTTTGGAGAGAGACAACATTTCAGTCTTGTCTTTCATTAACATTTGGCCACTTGTCTTTCAGCTGCTACTGGACAAATGTAAGTCAGTCAAGTCTTATGAGGAACTTAAATTGCACTAAGTCTGTACAATGGACCAGCTCGATCTCACGGCAATTCGTACATATTTTACGAGGTGGCTAATTCGTACAAAATTCGTACAATCTCACTCGTACAAATTCATTCGATTTTTGCTAAATCGTACATATTTTACAGGTTGCTAATTCGTATGAATTTGTACGAATGACCTACACCAAACCCACCCCTAAACCTACCCGTCACTGGGGTTTAGACAAATCGTACAAAATCGTACGAGGCCGTATGCATTTGTACGAATTAGCACATTGTCCACTTTGTATGAATACGTATGAATTGGTTGTGAGACTGTGTTGACTGGACTCAGAATAAAAGCTTTTGCTTGTCAATGCATTGCTAGAGAGCTTTCAAGTTTCAAATTAACTACAGCAAGTGATAATATTAATACCTTTATATGGTGATCTGCAGTAGATCAGGCAGCAGAGCAGAAGAGCAGATCCAGATGCAGCAATACAGAGAATCAACACCATTATGTGTGAAACAGAGAAGCCTATTAAACACAGACATTAGTTACTGAATACAAAGGTTGTTCTGTACATTGTGCTTGATATTGCCCTGAAAAGTAAATATTGTTTATTTGTGCAAATTTAGGCAGCAGTTGTATTTTTTGTGTACTTATTTGTTTATCAAATACTCACCCAGTCTATCCAGTTCTACAGTCACATTGGCTGAAAGTCCCCCAGCAAACACCTGACACATGTAAACTCCTTTATCTTCAGTTCTGACACTCTTTAGTCTGAGAGAGAAGTTTCCTTTGGAGATTTCAGCAGTGAAGAACTCAACTCTTGTGTCTGTATCGCTCATCCGCTGCCTCTGGTAAAGTCTCATTGTTTTGGAAGAGAAGGACCAGGATATCTTCATCTTCATCTGTTTTCTTCCATGAAACCTCTTCAATGTGTTCAGGTGTGATGTGAGAGTCTACAGAACAGTTCAGAGTCACGTCCTCACCCACAGACGCAGATATGGAGCGACTCGATCCTGATACTAGCAAACGCTCTGAAAAAACAAACAATGTCACAGCAGGAAATTTATGTCCTGGATTAAAATGTTTTGGAAAATCATGTTGAAAATTATGGGAGGTATGTGATTCACACTCACCAACATGTTTTATGTCAACCACAGTTTTACCAGATTTCTGCTGACTGTAAACTCTACATGTGTATCGTCCCTCATCTTCAGGTCTCAGATCATCCAGACGGAGGGAGAAGTTTCCATGTTGAATCTGATCAGTAAAGAAATGAGCTCTATCATGATAATCCTGCTGCTGGGACTCTGCTCGACTCTCACCTTCTTGATACAGATGAACCAGAGTCTCTGAGTCTGTTCTTCTCCATTCCACCTCCAGATCCTCCATAACTAAGAGTTCATCAACATAACAGGGCAAAACCACTGAAGATCCCAGAGGAGCAACCAGAGCAGCAGAGGGACTATGAACAATTATTCCTATAAAGAATAAAATAGAATAGTTATAATAGTTATAATAATAGACTTTAGCAGCCTACACATATAACAAATATATAGGATAAGAAAAACATCAAATGCAGAAATTAAAGCTTATTATATATGCAAGCTTTGCAACGACAAAACCAAGTCTTACCTTATGATGCTCTTGATTGAATTTTAACAGAGAAAAATAAAGTAGTTACACCATTACGGTGAAAAGGCAATTGCAAACGAGTCCTTGTTAAATAAAAAAAAAAAAGAACAAAATACAGAAATAATAATAATAAACCCCAATCAATGCCATTAGGTACATTAACCATGGCGTTTTCCAAAACGTCTCAGATCACACAGCACTGGTTTCGATAGCTTGATATAGTCTGCATCAAGACCAAATTGAGAACTACTACTCCTGATGATTACTAGAGGAGCAACTCTGGACAACAAGCAGACCCATATGAGTTTAAAAGATGACATCATGTAACAACATACAACAGACTGAATGGGATTCGTCCACATTAAAAATCAATCGCTTATAAATCTTATAAATAAATAAGTAGCTAATTAAATAAATGTCAATGAGAATTTTGCTGTAAACGCAGTCATTTTTATCGGTTTAATAATCTGTGATGATGGGTGTTTTTATGATGGACTTCTCCCAGGCAGCGTATCACGGTAAATGATTGTTGTGTATTACATCTCGTGTATTAGATACGCTCTGTGCATGTGCGTTATAATGTCAAATATTCAATAACTTAACTTGAGCTAAAGATGGTAGCTGCTCCACCCTATACACCTTTACCTGTCGCCCCTGAGTAATGGTGAAGGAGATCATACTGTACCATACGTACCTTCAGCGGTCATCAGAAGAACTGACATCAAAACATGCATCTTCAAACATGCCAAATTAAACAAAACGATCATGTCTGCTGGTTATGGTCGGAGTTATTATTCCTGACGGATGCTGTGCAGGAGATGCGGCAGACTGAACACTTCCTTTCACTTTCGTTTTTACGTGTCTCAGGTGCGGTCGACCTAACCTAGTGGACTATATATATATTTATTTGTGTTTAAAATGTGTATTATGAAGCCAATGACAACTATTCATAACTTTTATGCCAACAAATGTTTAATACAAGAATTAAGCAAACTTTACCAGATCTCTCTTCATCAGAAGATGTCTAAACATATTTTTTTCTGAAATCCAAAACCAGTCAAGTCAAATCAGCTGAGCAGAAAAAGACAGAATTGTGACTTTAAAATAAGTTCATTCAATAATGTCAGTAGCATCTTTCTTAATTAGAGAAGCACAAATTCAGCAGCGTTATTATATCAGTAAAATATTTCTTCACGTTTGGACGGAAACCCAGCTACTCAATTATGCTTCTAAATAGCACACAATATAATATTCAACAAGATGTAAAAAGCAGACAAATATCAGAAATTTAGAGTAATAAGAAATAAAGAATAGAGTAAATATTTATGCATATAAACAGGTTAATAACAAGACAAGAAGAACACCAGATGTATGTTCACTTTCATGAAGCTTCACATACTGGCTGTTATTGTGATCTCAGCGAGATCCTTCAGTCCTTCTACATTCTGGGTGGCTCATGATTGACCTGGTCCAAATAAAAAAAACTGATGGCTTGTTCAGGTCCTGTAGCTTTGGACTGATGAAATCAAGCTGTTAAGGATCCTGAGTGTTCATGAGTGGCCTTGACACTCTGGACCTTCTCTTCTCCTCTAGTTCTTTTTGGATTTTATAGATCTGCTCAGCCAGAAAGTGGTAATATTCATCCTGAACACAAGGCATTTAGATATAAAAACAGGGTCACAACACAAAACAAACATAAAGTTGAGGCATTATGAATAATGGTTTAAATATAGTCTTTTCTAGTGTTAATAGAGCCATAATGACAATAAATCAGTCTGAAATAGTTTCTGTGGTTTACCCTACTGTTGGCAGACTCATAAAATTCTCCTTCAACTTTACATGCATAATCAACCAAGTTCTGCAAGCGTGGGTCCTGCAGTGCTGCAGGGTCTGGGACAGGAAATACGGCTTGAACCCTACAACAGCATTCAAGAGTTTAACAGATTGGAAAGTGCACAAAAATACACCTATTATAATGAGACAGTGCCTCTTAAACTCACAGCTTGTGCACTAGATGATTCCTTAGGTCCTGAGTGACGTACTCATGCCAGGTCTTCTTCATGCTCGGTATGGACAGCAGTACAGGTGCAGAATAGATCCCTGTGGAAAATTATCATGTTTGGAGAATTAAAAATGTTATCATCTACAACTGATCTAATTTAAACATCTAGCTTTCTTTCTTCCATTACACTCACTGAAATTCTCAGGACAATTGCATTTACATATGGACTAGAAAACTTGTGTGCAGTGTTATTAAGTGGTTTATTTTATTCAACATAATGCCAGATGAGGTTGGTAATTAAAGTTAATGATGATGGCACATGCCATTTCTGATGGTTGCATCAGCTCCTTGACTGACAGGAGGAGCCTGAATGTCAGTGTCTGGAGAGCTCAGTGTCACTGAAAACAGAACAAACAAACAAATAGATAAACAGGTCAAAAAACAGCTGATTCCTAATCCAAAAAAAAATAAAGAAACAAAAATATACCAATTTTGCTAATTAAATGCACTACAGTTATGTGAAATGCATGAAACAGGAAAAACAACAACCACCAGATGGCGCTGTTTTAGCTTCGAAACTTTGAATCTTTTCCCGGAAAAGAGAACAGCACGTCATCTCCCTATCCATCGAATTAAGATTTTCTTATTAGAACGAAACACGAATAAAATTCTATTCTTCTTTGGATTCAAATTCCAAGACGATCCCAGAAGCATGGTTGTTGTGAACAGTTACAGAAGACTAGACTATCAATTGTTAATAGTACGCTACGTGCATTTAAAAGGTTCTCTTTGACGCTTTACGTCTTTCTTTTCCAGCAATCTAATTCTTTGACGTCGTTCTGGTTCTCCCGAAAACAACTCCTGTCTTTACCAATATTCAACAGAACTTGCTACCATAGTTAGGTCGCATAATTATATACGTTTAATGATCTTCTATTTAACTAAAGTGTACTTGCAGTTTTGCAACAATTCCTCTTCAAATGGAAAATCCATTTAGCTGTCAGAGAGCGCCCTGAGCAGTCGAGAACTGATTTTAGCTCTTCCTGAAGCTACAGACCCAACCCGTGATAGACGTGGGGGGAGCCAACCATTAAGGATGGGCCTATCTATGGAGATAAAATAATGCCAATAAGATTTGCATGTGAAGAGTACGTGTTGTGCAAGTGTACATAAGATTGCAAGCG
>JAUCMR010000071.1:1760570-1774803 GCA_032357425.1 Enteromius argenteus
ATAGAATAAGAGCCTAATAGAAAATAATTCCATCTTTTTATCCAATAAATATTTTATTTTTTTATGTCATACATGTGATTTACCAAAGCAGTGGTGGGAATGCACATCCATACTTGTCAAAATAAATTACATAAGATAAAACAATTAAAGCAGCAAAGCTGTGCGATGGATTCTTTTACAAACCAGAACATGAACATTTGCTAAATGTCTAAAAATACATCCTCAAACACATCCACTTTAGTTTTAGTTTTACATCCACTACAGTCTTCGTTACAGTGTAAAATGTTCTCTGCTTCACAGATGTAATTTCTGGGATTTGAGCTCAGCATGGGACTTTTATTACTTGCTACCTGCCCTAACTACCACTTATGTAATTTGTGTGCTTTCACGTAAGCCACTGTGATAAGAAAGCTGCAAGGATCACTGATGTAACTGCTTTCAGAGCCCCACATCTGCGCAGGCAGAGACATCATGGGGTTCAAATTGAGCTTTAGTGAGGAACATGCTCTTATAAAGCCTGCCAGTCACACAACCCACACATATAGCTTGTTCATTGTAGAAGAAGGAGAAACAGGCTGGTCTATCAGTTATGAGAAGAACATTTGCATTTTTAAATATTTTATACATATTAAAGGCAACATTAGTAGTGTTTCAATTAAATAAAAAATGTCCAAACCGCAAGCACAACAATTACAAAAGCAGCACAATTATAAAGATTCAAAACTAATGACAGTATGAACAACAAGAACAAAAATCTCAACTGAACTTGAACTACAATTAACGGAGATCCAGTTTCTTCTTTGAAATCCCGAAAACCATTTAGAAATCAGCACAAATGTATAATCTTATGACATCAGAGCTTTGTGTCCTAATAAAAAAAAAAAAAAAACTCTTACTGCATAGTAAACCTCTATTTGCTATCAGGACTCTGCAGGTCTATATTGTGAAACTGGAATGCAGGCGTATACACCCCTGTGATGTCTTACACCAGTAAAATATGCCTTTAAAATATTCAAACAATAGAGTTTTTCAGATGTTTTGCACACTGGGTTGTTCACCCTGCCAGTAAAGATTTACAATTGAGACATCTGACCCATTCAAAAAGGACAAATGTCTGAAGAATTACAATACTGAACCCTGCAAGAACTGTAAAGACTCCAGTAATGCATAGGGAAAATGCTTTGAGTCACTTGTAATGGAAAGAAGATCAAAATCGAATTAATGATATTTATATATTTTCATTTTTAGCTGGTAGCTACAAGACGAATTTGCGTTTTATCTAAGGCTCATGTACAGTAGTGTGTTTTCAAAGGCGTAGTAAAAAGACCATAAAGTTTTATACTGCTGCGTTTTCGTTGCGCGACAGTTTTATGATCTGTCAGATGCTTCAGCGGGGAATGACACATTAATATACTTCACCATTAGGATGCATGCATGACTATAAGGATATAGCGTAGGCTTGACAGAGGCTTGTTTGTGCCTGTGACGTATGAAGTCCTCTGCTCTGGTCCTGTTGCGCGCAGAAGAGCAGCCAAACCCATTAAACCGCGCGCGCTTGGAGACAGCAGCACCTCTCCACCTGAACCGACCCGAGTGATCCACGGAGGAAAACACTACAAGTATATATAGACATTTATTAGTTGTACAAATAGTGGCTTAGATGGCTGGCCAGTTGCGGATGCTATAGTCATACAAACTCGTGGTTTTCTCAAAGGCAAACAATGCGGATTTTGTGCGCACCGCAACATAACGCCTTATAGTGAACTCGTTTAAACTGGAATCGGGGATGAAGGTGATGTGTTGGCTCTTGATGTTGGATCTCAGACAAAGAGACATTCAGTCATCTAATCCTTATTGATCACAGAAACGGAGAAGAGTCTGATCAATTAGTGGAAGTGCTCCTGAAACCCAGAGGACCGTGCATTGCATTTGAGGTAAGATTGTACACGCGCTTTAACTAAGAGTGAAACATGGCTTCATTCATTCATTTCTAGAGCATGCCATTTAGTGGAAATGGTCGTGTTATTATTAATTTTAAAATTGCATGTTTTCAATTAAAAACTTAAGCTAGCTATTGCAAACAAATCACGTCAGCTGTTTTGATCGGTGTGATCTTCTTACTGTAAATAAGTGACAGTATAACATTTAGCCTATTTGTTAAATATATAACACTTTAGAATAGTAAAAACTTTATTAGCATGCCTAATTAACATACTGGCTCTTCTGCATGACTATTCACGTCATCCCTAACATTAGCCTACCTCAACAACTAACAACTAGTCCACTAATAAGCGGCACATTAGTAGTTTATTGAGGCAAAAGTCATAGTATTGGTTTGTTAATAGTGAGAATCGGACTTAAAGTGTGACCTAAGAATGTTTTCTATAAATGTTCTATATTCCTACACGTTTTAGAATTAAATGTTAAATTAGATTTATATTTAAACAATTGCGTAGAAATATTCTATTTCCATGGGTAATTTTAAGGGCGACGTTTCTCGAGCTACGCAGCTATAGAGCTATTGATTGATTGATGTAATAAACTATAACAATGCTAAACAGGTTTTTGTTGACGTACACCGATCTCAATTTAGCGCTCGAGCGGCGCACTGTTGCTATGGTTACTCCCTCAGCGAACTGTAAAGTGAAGAATTCGCACCCTCGGTAATTCCGAACTTTCGTGATTATCCAAACGTTTGTGAATTAGCGATTCAGGCCACCCTGCACAAAGAGATCTGCGTACTTTAGATGATTCACGAGCTGAGCAAGGGCTCGTGATTAAATAAACTACATTACAGCTGCCATAAGAAGCATAGGAAATAGAAGACGGAAAATAAGTGGATGTGTCGGCACATCAACACGGCCTTTTGTCACGGTCACGCACTCGCTTAACGAGAGCTTGTGGCATAGAAGGCAAGTTAAATATTCACCGGTGCGGCGGACATGCGGACGGTTCATATGAATTAGTGTCCACTGGACTGTTTGTACTCATAACAGTGACATCGTTACCCTTTGTTTCGATTTATGGTTCAGCGCGTTTCTGAGGCTGTGCTTTATTTGTGCAACATTGTGTCGCTCTGCTCACTTTGCAGCGCGAGTGCCACTTAAAGTCAAGGTCATGCAACACATAAACAACAGCTACATTCTTCATGCAATGACAATGCAATATGAGTATGCATGTTTTAAAAAAACACAAAAAAGTCAATATATTGGGGAAAAGCCTTGAGTTTCTTGTTGGGGGTCACAAACTTTTTTTTTCTACTTAAGTGTTGCATATCTAAAAATAAAGGTTCCAGTTAGAATCAAAATTGGGTTTACATTTAATATTTAAATTCCTTAAAAAATAACGAAATAAATATTTTTATTTTCTAGATTTTTAGTTTCCTTTTCTAATTGCACTTATATAATATATGCTGATCTGAAGAACCTCTAAAAAATCTTTTACCACAACGGACCATTGAGGGAACCTTATTGTTAGGACTAAAAAAAGCTAGTTAAGTCTCCGTCCTTTGTACTGAATTAAGAATGTAGAATTTGTACTGAGTTATGTTTGGTAATATAATATAGCCTACTCTACTCTTAGAATTAATACTCATAATTGTTCACTTCATGTTTTAATTATGTTTTAAAAAAAAGTGCACTAAGAAAAGCTTTAAAAATAGAGCTTAATGCATTGTGTTCAAAGGAATTTCGCATATTGATTTTAACGTTTTTTCAGTTAAGCAGTGCATTGTGTTAAAGGAATGTCCAATAAACTAATCACATAATGTCATTTTCTATGGACTTTTGTGTGTGTGTGCATGAGTCAAGCATGGAAGTTTAATTTCCCATTTTAAATATCACGCTATTCTCATTTTGTTCTTTCTAGCCCTTTGGTGACCCAAAAAAAAAGCGGTTCCTTGCCAAAAAGTTGCCTGTATCTAAATATGGCAACCCAGGGGTCCTTGTGCAACACCTCAATCTCAGACTACGCAAACCTGTCCAATGAATTCACCAATAAATCCCTTCAGCTGAACGGGAGCTCGATGGCCGAGGAGGACAGCACAAAGATCCTGGCCGTAATCTACCTCATGGTGTTCGTCGTGGGTTTGACGGGCAACTCTCTGGCCATCTTCGTGGTCCTGCGCTACACCAAAATGAAGACGGTCACCAACATGTACATCTTAAACCTGGCAGTGGCCGACGAGCTGTACATCCTGGGACTTCCATTTCTCACCACCCACAATGTGCTCACCTACTGGCCGTTTGGCAACTTCCTCTGCCGTATTCTGATGTGGGCAGACTCCATCAGTCAGTTTACTAGCACATTCTGTCTGACAGTAATGAGCATTGATCGCTATATGGCTGTGGTGCATCCTATCCGAAGCGCGAGGTGGAGGCGGCCCAGTGTTGCCAAGGTGATAAATAGCATGGTATGGGCACTGTCCTGTCTGCTGACGCTGCCAGTCATCATTTACTGCGACGTTCAGCCGGAGCTCAACACCTGCAACATGAGCTGGCCCGAACCACGTGACGTGTGGTCGACCGCTTTCATCCTCTACACCGCCATACTAGGCTTCTTCTGCCCGCTTCTGGTCATCTGCCTTTGCTACCTGCTCATAGTAATCAAGGTAAAGTCAGCCGGTGCGCGAGCGGGACTCTCCAAACGCCGCAAGTCTGAGAAGAAAGTGACGAGGATGGTGGTGATCATCGTGGTTGTGTTCGTCATGTGCTGGCTGCCGTTTTTCATACTCAACATCCTCAATCTTATCAGCACCCTCCCGGAGAACGGCCTCGTCACCGGCATCTACTTTCTCACCGTCATCCTGACCTACGTCAACAGCTGCGCCAATCCGCTGCTCTACGGCTTTCTGTCGGACAACTTCAAGCGGAGCTTCCAGCAAGTGCTGTGCGTCCACAGGGTCAACGGGGTCAGCAACGGTCACCCTGCTCGGGAGCGCCTCAGCAGGAACCAACAGAATGAGGCCTTCTTCCCTCCAAGGAGCTTTGATTTAAACGACCATGTCCAGAGTTATCAAGTGAGGGCTTTTGGTTATAAAACACATGCTTAGTAATTGCTTTAAAACAGTGCATAGGCATTCACATATATGAAGACCAGGGTCAGTGTCAATGTAATTATCATAAACTATATATATTTATAAATTTCAAGCACTTGAAAACTTCACTTAATGCAAATATATGCAAATTTACATCTCAAACTTCTGACTTTTCTTTTAAACTATGGACTATACCAGGGGTCATCAAACTTGATCCTGGAGGGCCGGTGTCCAGCAGAGTTTAGCTCCAACTTGCCTCAACACACCTGCTTGGAAGTTTCAAGTACACCTAGTAAGATCTTGACTAGCTGCTTCAGGTGTGTTTGATTAGGGTTAAAGCTAACTCTGCAGGACACCGCCCCCCCAGGACTGAACTTGGTGACCCCTGAGCTATACACTTGAGAAATATATATATAGAAATATACAATTGTGAGATACAGAACAATTGTGAGATGTAATTTGTCATTTTTTCCCCCCTCAGAATTGGACTCTTAAACTTATTCTCAGAATTGGGAGTTTGTGTCTCGCAATTTCAACTATATTTCTCACAACCACAAATGCATGTCCCATGATTCTGACTTTATAACACAATTCTGAAAAAAATAAGTAAAATCGCATGTACATTCACTATTGTGAGGGAAAAAAGTAGGAATTGTGAAATCAAAAATTGAAATTACTTTGTGGCAGAAATGGGCTTCTATAAAAAAACCCTCATTTAAATAATATAAATATTTTCAAAAACTAATAAAAATAACAAAAGCATATAATATTACTAAATCGTTTTACATTTAAATTTTGAATAGTACACAATAGTGTGTACTCTCTAACAATGTACAATTCAAATGTTCATATCTGCCTATGAATTTGATGCAATTTTTTGTTACATATTTATAACCTTCACTGAGAAACCAGCATTCATTCGTTGCAATGATTCAGTTTCTCTAACTAAGGCCTTTGACTAAAGAGGGAAGGATGCTCATCGATTATGGTCATAAATGTCAAGCTTATCAGAACAAACAGCAGAGAACAAGTAGAACATCACTAAATCTTCTCAAATCAAACAGGTCTGGCCCATCACACCTATGAAACATTATCCTCAAAGAAGTGATATAGACCGTGAACACAAAACAACCAGGTACATGTTCTTTCTCAGGCAGCGCCAACATTCCGAACATTCTAATTGGAATACATTTAGAATGTTGAGAAACATGGAATCTGGTAATGTTGGGGCCTTAAGAAACAACATTTCTACTAAATATTCACTATTGCATAATGGACTCTACAACACTGCTGAAGGAGTGTAGACCACAACTGGTAGTTCTGTACATAATGCTCCTTAAAAGTAGATTTGAAGGAAAACAAATACTCAAATTACATCTGGACTGCATTTGAAGAATAGAGTTCTTAGAATAGTTGCTACACGGCTGAAGGCTTTATTCTTTCTATTGTTTTTGCTTTCTGAAATCCTACACCTACCTTTTCCTTTTCAGTCCATTGGTTTGGAGGCCGGGGTCTGTGCCAAAACGAAAATCCACCGCCCTGGACCACAACCGAGCAGCCAGTCCATATAAAATCCTGAAAGTTGGATGGATCAACACCCCTCACCCCTCCTTTTCAGTTTGAGCTGGTCGTCCAATTAAAGTCATTATGACTTGGTCAAAATATACAGCTTTATATATAGTTATTGTTGTCTATGCCTAGATCAAACACTCTCTGGCGCACAAACATAATACATTTCCATATAAATATCAATATTGGATAGATATATCAGTGATGTTATATATATGACTGTAAATATGTATCATAATGGCAAATGGCTCATCATTTTGTTCAGCATGACTGAATGAAACTGGGAAACAGTTCATCCACAACCTTTGGACCAATTTGGTCAGTTGGGAGAGAAAGTGGCTTCTGCTGTTACATTTTGATGGATCATTGCTAATTCGGTGGCGGTTCTGAACATTTTCACTCTCGAACAGACTCTCCTGGTGATCTCCTGGATTTCAAAGCAGAGCGATACCCAAGGTTTGGTGGAAATGCCAAACAGCCTATTTATCAAAGACAGAATGTCTTTGAATGAATTAAGACGTTTCCTAGTTGGAGCAGAAGCAATGGCCAAAACATCCTGAGAGCAGCAAGAAGCTGCACGGGGAGAAATCGCTTTTTTCTTCTTCTTTAATCAGGGTTGATACCTGTGTTATGCTACCTTAGTCTTGATGTTGTTTGTATCATTCCTAATAAACCTGGATTTACAGGATTGCAACAGGTTCCAAATCGAAACATGAGAATCTTGTAATTATTCTGTAGTATGTTATTAGGTTTTTATGTGCTATATATAGTAAACAATACTGTAAAGTTAGTTACTTTAAATTGGTCCAGGCAATTTATATTAACCTGTCAATCACATTGTTCACTGTTCTACAAGTACATAAAGAGCTGCTTACAGGGATTCAAGTAACATATCCAACATCTCATGACTTCTTTGGGTTTGTTTTTTATTTGATTTGATTTGATTCGCAAGTCACCTTTACATCATCAGATTCCTTATTTGTGTCCAAGGCCAAAAGGTCAGCAGAATTTTCCGTACTTTATTGGGTTTAGATTTACAGAGACTACATGTACTCATTAACAGACACTTTTGTTTATGGGTCAGTTTAGCCAATTTTCAACTATAGCCCCCAGGAAGGTATGGAGAAAAACAAAGAGGCAAGGGAGAAAACTCACAACAAGATATGTATGCTGACAATTTGTTACATAGATTTGGAGAAATGTAGCATTACATCACTTTCTCAGTGATGGGTGCCGTCAGAATCAGAGTCTAAACAGCTGATAAAAACATCACAGTAATCCACACCACTCCAGTCCAACAGTGAATGTCTTGTGAAGAGAAAACTGTTTGTTTGTAAGAAACCACCATTTTAACTTTAAACAGTTGCTTCTGGCAAAACAATAAAAGTCCATAATCCATAATAATGCTTCATCCAGTGAAAAGTGCATCATTATGATGGATTTGTCTCGCATAAAACATAAAGCTTTTCACTTCTCAAGACATTAACTGATGGACTGGAGTGGTGTGGATTACTTGTGGATTATTGTGATGTTTTTATCAGCTGTTTAGACTCTCATTCTGACGGCACCCATTCCCTGCAAAGGATCCACTGGTGATCAATGTCCCAGTGAAACTTATCTACAACTTGGATGGCCTGGGGGTGAGGATTTATTAAACAAAAATGCATTTTTCATTACAAGGATGTACTTTCTCTGAAAAACAAAAACAAACTCATATTCCTTCAAATTTGTATGACCTCACAGATTTTTGCTAAATCACATGAATTTGTACGAATGACCTACAACTAACCCTGCCCCTAAACCTACCTGTCACTAGGGTTTTAGACAAATTGTACAAAAACTTTTGAGGTGAATAATTTGTAAAAATTCATACGACCTCACTCGCATGAATTTGTACGAATTAGCCACCTCGTAAAATACGTATAAATTGGTCGTGAAACTATGTTGCAAGATTCAACAAATTAAAAAAAAAATTCTATTAAATAGTTACTGTTGCACTTTGGACTCTATAAATACTGTGTCCTTTCTGGCATGCAAGCAAATTCCTTCAAATCTATAGATCGTACCGTCTTTACAAGTGCACCCTTTACTCTTTTATTTTTTCATGCTCATAAAATGTTTAACAAGGCCGAACAATTATCCTCAAAATCACTGTTTATTGTTGACATATCATCAACAGGTTCTGGCCGTTCGTTTTCAGGTCATACTCATTCCAGTGTTTGTTTTGAGTTCAGTCATTCATTTGCCACTAGCTTTAGTGTACTTGTCAATGTTAGGACCAGCCACAGCCTTGACAAACCTGTTTCATCACAGTGTCGTTCCACTCTTTATCTCTTTGTCAACATACCCCCTTCTTTTTCAATTTTGCAGTCTCTACCCGTATGTTGATGTTGTTTACTGACAACACATCTCTTATGGTGCGTTGGGTTGCAAGTGTCACTTGTCCTTTTTCTATATATTCAAACCTGCCATATGCAAACTCTCAATGTCAAAGCAGAGGACAATACCCAGCGTTCACTGAAAAAAAAGTTTTAAATTGATATGATTTATAACAGTTCCACACATTAGTAAAGATGCATTAGCATCATTATTCTTCTCAGTCTTTAGTAAAATAATTTGTCTGTTTCCATATATTTAATGTAATGAAATTAAATATTTTCTAAGTGACCAAATTAGTGATTCTATGCATATGTCATTCATATATTCATTTTTACATAACCCCCCTCAAGCCTGCTAACTAATAACACACAGCAGCATGACAAATAGTCATTTCCTTATGATTAAATTAGAAAAGGTCATACTGTTCAACACTTCAAATAACATTTAAATTCAATGTATTTACATTCAACATTCACTCTCCCCATTAAGTCTTGTGCAAAGCATGCTGGGAATTACGGATCCCCTGTCCAGTTTCAGTTCAAAATCTAAATGACACATCTAGTCCCACCAGAAATTGATTATGGTATGTTGTTGTTGGTTAGTCATGTGGTGACGTAATCTGCGAATTAAGTGTTGATGAGTGAAGCAAAACAGAGAGACTGTGTTGTTCACAATCCTACAGTAACTTACTGCAAAATGAATAAATCAGAAGTTACAAATCGGAAAGAGCTTCATTGCCAAATGTGTTTTCAACAACACAGAGAATAAAAAATAAGATGAGAATGAAAATGCACATATGTAAATAAAAAAATAAACAAAAACTGAAAATTAAAATTAAAATAAACAGTATGTACATTCGTGCTATCGATAAAACAGAATACATTCTTAAAGAATAAAGTTTCTTAAAAGGTTCTTCACAGCGATGCCATGGAAGCGTTCAGTCAAAGGACCATTACCTTTTAATAATCTGAAGAACCTTCTTTCACCACAAAGAACTTTTTGTGCAACAGACTAGTTCTTCAGATGTTAAAGGGTTAGTTCACCCCAAAATGAAAATTCTGTCATTAATTCATCGTTCATCTTCGGAACACAAATTAAGATATTTCTGATGACATCAGAAAGCCATCTGAGCCTCAATAGACAGTAACACAACTGAAATTATTCCAGATCAAGAAACATAGTAAATACATCAGTACATGTGACATCAGTGGCTCAACTTCAGGTTTGCGACACTAGAAGAATACTTTTTGTGCTCAGCATTCTTCTCCACCGAGTTATGTCTTCTGCCATTTTAGAGAGTTTCACAATGCATGCGTACGCTTTCCTCTATGCGTAAACAATCGCAGATTACATACATGCGTGTTCTTGTATGTAACGTAAACAAAGCTAATTATGTCAAATACATTAAAGCGTAAATATGCGTTGTATTGCAATACTCTCCAAAATAGCAGAAGACGTAACTCAGGGGAGAAGAATGGTTGACTAAATTACTTTTGTTTTCTTTGTGCAAAAAAGACACAAAGGTCTTCTGGGTTTGGAACGACATGAGGGTGAGTAATTAATGACAGAATTTTCATTTTGGGGTGAATTAACCCTTTAAAGGTTCTTTACGGAACATTTTAGAAAAACCAAATGGTTCTTCTGGCGTCGTGAAACACCTTTATTTTTAAGAGTGCAGGAATAGAATAGATAAGATGTAGGGTGATAACAAATAAATAAGGTTATTGCACATATTTTTATTGCACAATGGGCGGCAACATTATAGTTGGTCTATCAACAATGTGGCAGATATGAAAATAAAATGTAATAAATAGTTATAGATCACATCCAAGATATGGATGAATTTGCTTCTTTATCAGATTTGGAGAAATGTATCATTACCTCACGTGCTCTGCAGTGTATGGGCGCCGTCCAAACAGCTGATAAAAACATTTTCTTACTTACTTACATGCAGCTTTTCTCTTTACAAGACATGGAAAAGAATGGAATCTTATGGATTCATTTTTATCAGCTGTTTAGACTCTCTTTCTGACGGCACCCATTCACTGCAGAGGATCCATTGGTGAGCAAGTTATGTAATGCTACATTTCTCCAAATCTGTTTCTGTGAATAAACAAATTTGTATCTTGGATGAGTAATTTTTTTAAACTATTCGTTTAAGCCATTCTTTAAGAAAAATCTGAAGCGAACAGACGCAACAAGGCTGGTGAATTTTAACTCTTTTTAAGTAGACGAGGAAACTCCCTGCAAGAGAAAACGGTGTTTTGTTATCCGAACCCTTTTGCACACAAAGGCGGATATGGGAGTGAAAATAGTTGTCCAGTCCTCTTTAAGTCCAGTTGTATTTAAATTGGCTAATTTAGCAAGGTGTTTAGCGAAGCCCCAATGATAATGCAATTTCATGTACCATTGAACCAATAAGACATTTTACCTTCCCTTCGTTTCATTTGAAAAGAAATGGGATTGTAGGTTATTTTGGGAAGCTGTTAGCAAATTGCATTTGTCTGAATGGATGAATCAGAAATCCAGTTGAGCCATGCAACAACTGGCCTTTCCCAAAATCACATTTGGCATTCATTCTCATGCTGAAGGATTCACTGTGAACTTTACCTAAAGGTCAGAAGGCCGTATATATGTGTCTCAGGTTTCTGTTTCAGTATTGTATAAAATATCTGATATATGCCTCTTTCACTCCAGTAATCAAAGCAAAAGATCAAAGTTGTTTGAAGACTGTTTATAGAAATCGTTCTCAGAAAACGTTGCTATTTTTCCAAGCAGAGCTTGAACCCATTAATGACAAATTAGTGGCAAATACCAGGAGGTCATACATCAATAAGCATGTCCAACGAGAGCCATGGCACTTCCTGGAAATAATTTTCCCCTCACAGGAAATAATCCCATTACATATTGTCCTGCACTGTATGGTCGGTGCATTAATGTCTACTTTCAAGTGGTTAAATGGAAAATGGAAAATGACTGCTGGAAAGGGTTGGAGGAGTTTAATATACAGCACAAGAGAGGCAAAAAAAGAACTAAATTGTTGACTGCAACAAGAAGGAGTACACCAGATGAAAAGACAACATGCATTTTATCCTGAATTGAACAGTCATGAAAAACAACAAGAAAGAAAGAAAAAAAAAACCCGCTTTTGATTATTTCTGTTTCCATCTCAACAAGAACTGAAAGATAATATGCTACTGTTTTCCCCAAATAAAATGTATTCAAGCAAGCAAACATGTTAACATCCAACTGCAAGTCAAAATACATGTTTGTTTACCACACTTACTATATTTACAACGGAGCCTATACAAAATAAAAAGCTGAAAAATTGTTGTGTGTAAACGACTATCTTTCCATGCACCCGAACATGCAATATCTGGTTGATTTTATATTTGTTTTGTTTGTAAGAAAAGTGATGCATTGGGATATAAACCAAGTTCTAGATGCTGAAAATGAAGACAAATTTTTTTTATCAATATAAATTTAATAAAATAATTTGTTTTTTGTGCGTGCCCTTATGCAACTAAATGTTAATTTAATTTAACGTTAGTTAAATAAATGTATAATTAATTACATTGAATTTAATTTAAGGATTTCAAGTAAGCACTGAAAGCTGTATGTATAATTAATAACTCTGAATTGAATTGAATGTAAGTTAACATTGTAAGCTAAATGTATAATTAATTATGCTGAATTTAATTTAAGGACTTCAAGTGCGCATTGAAAGCTTTACGTATAATTACGAACTCTGAAATCGGAACTAAAATTAAATTAAATTTAAATTAAATATAATTTGACCCTTGTAAAGTGCATGTATACTTAGACAGCTCACAGTAATTATTCGACAGCGACATCTAGTGGTCTTCAAAAGGTTAGGGGGGAAACGTGAACTGTCAATGAAACATATTCTAGTCTCTTGTTTATTTATTTATTTATTATTGTGAACTTTAGTGAAGATGAATAATTATAACTGTAAATTGCTCATTTACTTACTTGCCACAGTTAACAGCACACTCTGACTTCACCACATAGAAATAACAATAACTGCCCTCGCTGTGGGTTTCTTTGACGGATTTCCATCTTTTTGCACAAAGTGGCAAGAGATCTGAATATCTAGACTTGATTATTATTCTTACATGCTCATATACACTTCATAATATTCATGAACATTATAAAATATTGGAATAAACATATATCTTATACAACGTCAATTCTGTAAACTATGTAAATTCTGTTTCATCTTAACGTATGCAAAATGCCATTAAACAATTGTACTGACAGGATTGGAATACATTAATTATAGCTGACAGTGACATCTAGTGGTTGAAGGTGGAAACATTCAAATTTAAACTCGCATCTACTGTGTATCGGTTGTTCAAGGTTAATAGGGGTTACAGATAGCTACTAACACTGCTGCTGGTAGCTACAATAAGCCATTTTCCAATTGTATTGAAAAAGATGAAAGCAGGAAGAACCAGGTGTAACATTTACTTAAGTTTGAATGGCAAGATCTTCAGAGAGGAAGCAGTTTCAAAGAAGGGAAAGACAGTGTCAGTGAAGGTGGTTGTGAATGTGTGTAGATGTGTGTTAGTTACAGCATCAAAGAATAACACCATTCCTCTGTCGTAGTCCAGATACACTCTCACAAACTTGAGCTTCTGTTTAACAGGAAAACCAGATAATTCATGCAGTCCATACTGCACACTCCATACATCTGTGTCAAAAAACTCACGGCCCTTCCTTCGGTTTGAAGCTGTAGTTATTCCAAGAATCCAGTATGAATTTCCTCTAACCTCCACATTCCAGCAGTGTTTTCCTGAATTAAAACCCTCTAAACCCAGAACACAGGAAAAGCTGTCAAATCTCTCAGGATTATCAGGAAGAGGTTGTTTGTTCCATTTGTCTCTAATACTGGTCAGATCATCAGACAGGACGAGCCCCGGATGAGCCGTGCTTGGATCCAGAATCACAGGAGCTGAGGAGTATATATATATATATAAATATATAATATATAATATAGTGACCAAGAGTGAACTGTACACAGATTATTACAAATGATGGCACTCATTCTATTGTTTAAAGGTTAGCATAAATGTTAGAAATATCCCAGAATGTGTTATTTCCGGTGTATGTGTAAGAGCACAGATCTTCTCCAGACTTACTGTATTGGATAATGTCCTGCATCTTCTTCCAGACTCTGAAGGACAGGTTGCCCAAGTATCGTGGCACATCAATCAAAGCTCCAGAAGG